>PTEX01000010.1:7312899-7337642 GCA_003342815.1 Eudromia elegans | reverse complement strand
AATCATATTATTTACTACATACAATATGTGTCATAGATGAAATTTTATAGTAGTAATAATTGTTTTTGTTTTAAGTTTGTTTCAAGATGTGAAACGGAGAGATTCTTCTGGATTGCTGATACCTCTTCCTTTGAAGCTCCAGCAAAAAGCTTTTGAGAATGCCTATCTCCAAGTTCAGGAAGGAATGAGAAATCTGGTACTGAAATCTAGTCACTGGTTATGCCTAACTTTCGGGTTGTACTTGRGATCACTTTTTAAATGAACGTGTTTAGTTTTTGAAGAACATTAATTCTTCTGAATTTTAGACAGTATGAAAGTGGTAGATAAGGTTGTAAACAGAAGTTCTTTCACTTYTTGAATAAGTTGCTTTTTTCCCACATTACAAATTTGTAAACATTTTTAGTGATTTTTAGAGTGTTTTTCTGCTTAACAACTGATTGTTTGGGTTTTTTTTTATTACAGTAACACTTAAGAGTCAAAGTGTAGCCTCAGAATTCAAGGCAATTAGAGAAGTAGAGAGAAGGAGACAATATGACATCTAATCCTGTATAGCATAAAAACAGCTTTTGAAATGTTAGAGAGATGATGTTTCCCTGGGTTTTAYGGCAGTGATTATCACAAACTCCAAATTTGGTTTATGTTAATTCTAGTATGCTGATAGAAATGTTATTCCTGGGATGTGGTTGAAAAGCTCAGGCAAACCTGCTATAGTGCCTGTTTTGGAGGTAGTGAATTTTGCAGAGAAGCACAAGACCTATCAGTGCTTCAGTCGTTTAAGTGTATTGCTTTTGTTTAAACTGTCAACAAATGAAGAAGGCAAAGATGCTGCTATATGAATGAGAGTGTATGAAGSAGGTAGTAGAGTAGCAAGTAGCACTTATCAAGTGCAAGCAAGTAGTTTTTAAGCTGCCAAAGCAGGATTTTCATCACCGTTCATCCTTCATAAAATGGGAGATTTTTCTTGAGGTAATGTTTATATGAGTTTTTCGTTATTTCTTACTGAAGGTCAGTGGTGCAAGTCCTGAAGTTATTTTGGACGAGCAATGTAACAGGAAAGCGGTTTTGTTGATGCTTATAACTATGGTTCTGTGCTGCAGTCCAGTATGTGAAAAGCAAGCTTTGTTTGCTATTTGCCAGTCTATGAAAGAGAATGGATTAGAACCTCACCTTGTGAAAAAAGCAAGTATAAAATTCCCTTTTATATTTAGGCTAGAAATTAAATGAAAGTTGTCACCTCTTTTTATCTCTTCTTATTGCTGCTTGTCTCTACCCTGCAAAAAGTGTATTCTTTGTCCTTTGTCCTTCTCACAGGTTTAGTTCCTAAKTACACTCTTAGAAGATATGACAGTGTAAACAGTAAAAAAGTATTATATGCTGGATAGAAGYTGAGTTACACAAATACTCATGAAGAGGTTTGTGGGAGGACATGGAGATAAAATATTTTTATTATACGATTATAGCATGTATCTTGGATGCTACTTTATAATCTTACATATTGCACAGGTTTTGAAGAAAGTATCTGACATTTTCGGCTATAAAAATGTAGAGGACTTTATGACATCGCATTTAGACTATTTGGTAATGGAATGGCTGAAAATAAATGACAGTGGATATAACCTCTCTACTTTTCCGTATGTTCTTCTGAACTGTACAAGTCTTGAGGAATTCTACAGGTAAGTTTGTCATATGAAAGCAGTTTAATCTACATTTATTTACAAATGTGACACAGCATTTCAAATGTCTAAAGTAGTGATGAAACATGATTTTGTTGTAGAAAGTACATATTGAGAGCTTTTAAAATGTATGGCAAGTACCTTAGGTGTTATATTTATGCTGGTAAGATTTGTTGTATAGCAGTAAACAGGCATTGCTAGTTTAATTATGCAATGGAGAAATAGTGTCTGCTATACTATGTTTGAAAACGAAGATTTTTTTTTTCCAAAAATAAATAATTGAAGGACATTCTGAAAATGCATTTATTACATATAGGTCTTGTTATAAAGTTTTGGTTCCACACCTAGTGATTAGAAGTCAGTTTGGAGATGTGAAATCACTTGCCAGCATGATTGAAAAGGACTGGAAGCAGGTTCTTGCAGACTGTTTTCCAAAGATACTTGTGAATATCCTACCATATTTCGCCTACGAAAATCAGGGAAAGAGTGAATTAGCAGAGCAAAGAGATACAGCTTCTAAAGTCTACGACATGCTTACGGATGAAAGCTGCTTAGGAAAACAGGTATTCATTTTAAATGTATAAATTCAGATGTATGGCATTTAACAGAAACTTTTTTATATTCTATAAAAGTATAACTACTTTGAGTTCGTGTGCATAGGACTATTACTGTAGTAAAGCCAAACTAATCTTTATTCAAAGCCAATCTTTATCCAAAGTTTTTAGGTAATCAGTAGTATCTTACAGGCAGATGTGAAGTTTAATGTTTTTTAAATATAATAAATAAAAATAAAGAAATAGGCACTGTGAAATGTCTCTTTATGTAAGATGTGTTTTCCTTGCAAAATATTTTATGAAGATTCTGCTTCTTCCCCAGAGGCATGCTTAGAACTAGTAGTAAAACTACTGGTAAAATTTGCCATGAAAAGCTTTTTCAGATCAGAAAGTAAACAAATGCTGTTTTCTACCTGTGATTGTTATAGATCAGATCTAACTAGGCATAATTTCTAAATAAATTGTTTGTCATGGATAATTCAGAAAATAGACAAGAGAAGATATTTTTATTTGAAAAGAAGTGTTAAATTATTTTAGTTAATTCTGTTTTATTAAAACATTATTTTTCCYCTTCAGCAAACTGACAGTTTATCTCATAGTAACTTACCTGAGATCGTGGTTGAGCTGTTGATGACCTTGCATGAAACACCTGACACCAACACAGCAGAAGGAGCTGAACTAAGTAAATACATAAGGTATGTACTTCAGTTAATGGAAAGAGTAAGTAGATGACCTATTGTCCTAGAATCCTATTGTATATTGCTTAGTCAGGCTATGACTATGCCAGTTTAGATCAGTTCAAACCAGTGTGGAASTACTGTGACCTTGTAATTCTAATGCCTGTAAGTTCAGATCCTTCTCTCAAGGGTCACTGAGAAGTCATTACTTTTCACAGCCGTTCTTGTAGTGGCAGCCCTGGCCTTTAAGGAGGCTAAGGAGGTGGTTTCAGCAGCACCAAATAAACTACTGAATTCTTATTTAATATGAGTATTTAATGTCCYGAATATCGTAATTTTTGTGAACTTTTTACTCCATGCTTTTTACCTAAAAGTATCACTATTTGCATAATCATATCAGGAAATAATTTTGTAAGATTTTTACATTTAAATACAAGCGATTGGGATAAACCCCAAAATGTCCAAAGTAATTTAAGGCGATATTTTAATATAGAAATATAACATTAAAAGTAAGTAAAGCATTTCTCAGTATGCAGATTTTCACCAAAGTTAAACAACTGAGATTTTCAGAAATTCATAAAAGAAATTTGTGTTAGTGCATTTATTTACAGACTTCTTGGTGTCTGCTTGAAACTATTTTTTTTTTCTTTTGAAGAAGAGAATGGTAAGGATAAGAGTCATGAAACTTGTTTTTTTTTGTCTTTTTACTATCATAATATATGTGTTTTCTCTTCATGGTCACAGAAAAGTTGCCTTTCCCTTAAGGTGGGGATGAATTCTCTAATTGGACATTTCCCTTTACTTCCTTAGCCACATTATCTTGAGAACTATAAATTGTGGAAACCTTGTCATGGCTTGCAATTAGATTTTCCTGTAAAATACCTTAGATGAGTCTTTTTTTTTTTTATCATGTTATATTTCAAAAAAAATCTTTAAAAAAATAAAATTACATGCATGTGGCCTTCCTGATTACTTTTTGTAGTTCTCATTCACTGACAATGGAAAAGGTTTCCCTGGAATTACATTTTTGTTTAATGAGACTATCCTATTCAACACACAAGCTTTGGTTCTTGATAAAAATAATACACTTTTTCATTCATTCAGGGATCTGGATCCTGCTCCTAATCCTCCTCATTTTCCATCTTATGTAATTAAGGCCACTTTGGACTATATCAACAATTGTCATAAAAGCAAATTAAAAAGTCTCATAGCAGTTCTTTCTAAAAACCCTGTAAGTATATATATTTTTTTTTATGTATGACATTCTTTTTATAGATACATTAAGTATTTTCATCATGTATAAGTGGAGATGAGTACAACCTGAGAAGTATTTCTCTCTTGTTTCCATTCTGAAAAGGAAAAAGTATTATGTTCAGGGGCAAAGTAACCTTACAAAAATTACATCTTTGAAAGTATAATTGTGTTATAAATATTAACAACACATATAGAATTTTTCTCAAACTAAAAAAAAAAACCAAAATAAGAGTTATAGGGCTTATAATCCTCAGAGAACTGATTACTGTATAGCTTTTTTCTTTGTTTCAAAGAGGAAAAATGGATAAACTGTTTTGTCCACATTCTTTAAAAAGCACATATCTGTTGCTTAGGATTTTTTTCTTGATGTTTTTCATACTGGCATTATGAATTGTGTTTTAATAAGCAGTTCTGTTCATTTTTAGGACTCATTCCAGAAAATTCTTCTGGCCCTTTGTAAGCAAGCATCAGATACAAGCAACGTATACAAGAAACACAGAGTTCTTATAATTTATCACTTGTTTGTTAGTCTGTTACTTAAGGAGATAAAGGATGGATTGGGTGGAGCATGGGCTTTTGTCCTCCGAGATGTCATTTATACCCTGATACACCATATCAACAGCAGGTGAATATACTGATCATCTCTCGTTCTCCTTGTCTCTGTGGCTTTGTTACTGTCCTAACCGGTCCTAACCATTATTGTTAGTACATGCCAATTCATATATAGAAAGTATTCAAAAAATGTGTGTGACTGTCAACTGATTATGGATCTTCTTTCTAGAAGACAATTATTTCTATTGCCTTCTTTCCTCTTGTATAGTAGCCTAGTACTTSAGAAAATGACAATTTATAATTCTTTACTTTCATTGTTGGCAGGCCCAGTATCATCAGAGATGTATCCATGCGCAGCTTTTCGCTCTGTTGTGATCTTCTCCATCGCGTTTGCCACACAGCAGTCACATGTTGCAATGATGCTCTGGAGAGCCACCTTCCTGTTATTGTAGGGACCCTCATACCTCTGGCTGTGGACCAGCCTGAGATTCAGGAACAGGTAATTTTGATTTATAATTACTATTTAAATGTATTCCTTGTCTGTTAGCTTTTTATTTCATGTTCAGGTCATGAAACAGATTTCTTTATCCATTTTGATTTATATCAAAAGCATTATTTGAGATGTAGCAGTATACTTTCAGTAGTTTAAATAAACGTATCATTATCATTGGTACTTGTATTATGACGGATACTGTGTTCTGTAGTTAGGCAATTTCCATGGCTTTAAGGCAGTGATTGAAATGTATTTGCATCATAGTTGTTGAGATTAATGTGTCACTTTCAAATTCTGTGTATATGAACAAATGTTCTTTTTAAATTGGTCTCATGAAGAGTTTTAATGCTGGCRTGCTGTCTTTTATGTGTACCTTGAAATTGTTGACCTGTTTCGAATAAATGTGGAAGTGGTTTAAAATGTCCAAGGTAAGTCTTATAAAAGTCATTACCTTAGCAGAGCAGAGAAACCCAAACAGTGGTACCACCAAATAGGAGAGCAGAACACAGGCATTTCATCTGCTTGTGGAACAAATTGTTTCTGGAAATGGCATGATCAGATATGTCTGTGCAAACCTGCACGACTGCAAAGGCAACASACCATGGTGTTTTGGGGCAGAAACAAGGTCGGAAGGACAAGAGTTTCTCCAAACTGCTACTGCTGTTGAATATGAAACCTTTGCATGTCATGCTTGTTCTGCTGGGAAGGCCTTCCTCTAGTGTGTGATCACTTTGCAGGTTCTTCTACTTATTTTTCGTCTAGCATTGAATGAAGGTTATTTGATGGTTTTCCAGATAAATGCAAGTCCCCAGATAGAAACCTCATCATTTAAACTAATGACTGACTACTCAAAACTGCCTGGATTGAATATCCAGTTGCACTGAGTAAAACACAAAGGCAGCATTTTGCAGAGAAAGTATTTTACTCCTTTAGCAGGCGTTTATTTAAATCATAAATCTGACCCGGAACAAATGCCCACAGTTCAGAGGTTTGGGTAGTAAATCCTGTTACTGAGGCAGTTGCCAGGATTCAAAGTTACTGGCACTACTGTTTTTCAAAATAATGAAGTTCTAGTAAMATCAGAAGGACTGCTTGGGTGCAGTGTGTGAGTATTTACAATATTTGAAATCAACTAAACTAAAAAGTCAAGGAGAATGAAGCCACAGTTCATCATATATAGAAACTTTGAGGTCTGGGAGAGGATATGGCAAAATCTTAACTTTTTGGCATGTATCTGCAATTKCTCTATGCTTTTACACATTGTATGATCTTTGATAATATTTATATTATTTATCTTACAACTGTCTTACTATGTCTTTTTTTTTTTAATAGAGTTGTCATCTTAATGGAATTTAGGACAATATAAACTTTGTAATCTAAGGAATATGGCTAAAGGATGTTTCTTTATCACTTTTCTTTCTATTAACTTTTTATTTTCAGGTCCTAGGCTTGCTAAAGTACCTGGTGATAGATAATAAGGATAATGAAAGTCTATACCAAGCAATCAAATGTTTAGATCCTTTTCCCGAATATTCTGCTTTTAAAGATTTGCGAGCAACTCAACAGAAGATAAAATACAGCAAGGGAGCATATTCTCTTTTGGAGGTGATTGCATTTTAAATTATATATCATAGTCTCGTGACTGTAATGCAGTTTCTTTAAATGAAAAACAGTTTTCCAGCTGTATGATGTAATAAAGATTTAAGTTAGACATGCRGTCTACCTTATTCCAGTTCCAGAAACTGAGATGTTGGTAGATTTCTATTCTTAAATCTGTTAAAATCCACATTGTAGTCTGCTGASAAGTGTGTCTTTTCTTGAAGCCTTTATTTATATGCTTTATATGCTTAATAAAAGATGTTGTTTTGCAGGAGATTAATCACTTTCTCTCAGTTAGTGTCTGTGATTCACTCCCCCTAACACGGCTTGAAGGACTCTATGATTTACGCAAACAATTGGAAAAATATAAGGACCAGATGAAGGATCTCCTGAAATACTTCCAGGGTACAGACATCTGATTGTTTTATTCTTTTGTGTATCTTTTTAGATGTGTAGCCTTATAATCAAATTCTGKTTTGGCATTGAATGTTTTACCGTCTTCTTTTTTTTATCAGAATAACAGAATTTTATTTTAACGGACTAGCATGTATCATTGATGCAATATCTGAAATGTCTCTTGCAGAGCATATTATAAATATTATAAAACATGTTATCTGACAGAGGTGATAGATTATCCTTGCAGTTTTTGTAGTGGGAGATGTACAATTGATCAGAATTATCAGAATGTATAAGAAAGCTTTAGTATATAAAGAAAGCTTTAATATATAAGTTTTATAACTATACTGCTCAACARTTACTTAGTGAGTTTTCTTGTATGTGAATCTCAAATATTATGAAGCTCGATTCTATTGAAGACACTGTGTTTGGAAGTAAACCTCTCAGAAGTTTGAAAATGGTAGGAATTCAGTTTATTTGCACCTCAGCACATCCCAGCGATCTTTTCCTGCTGTTTTCACCCCTTGTATCAGAACTAGTCCCTTCCTATTCTGTTTTTCAGATGCTTGTACCAGGTTATTTCACTTTTCTCTCTCTCTGGTTACTGTCTATGTTAGTGAATGACTGGAAGATAAAAGAGCTGATGGGATTTTGGGCTTCAGTTTCAAACATTAGGGCAACAAGGATCTTTCTGAAAAAAATATTGCTACATTTTTGTTTTAATTTTTTAGACAGGCAAATGATTCTATTTTTCTTAGGCCATATTCCTGCAAAGAGCAAAACTATTTTGTTCGACATATTTACTTTTTTTAAAAAAACAAACAAACTCAGGAAACAAATATTCATTAAATGTTTACAATTTGGCAAGGATTTCATGATTTTGCAAGGGTAATTAGATAAATATTCTATGTGTGCTTGATGCCACTTGTACAGACTTGAAGAACCAAATTATGACTCAAGTCTGAAATATATATATTTTAAAAAACTAACAGCAGTTTTTATGAACACCAAACAATGCCTACCAATTTTTTTTTTTTTTAGGAGCTATCAGTCAGTTTATGAAATATGACATTTTACGTTTGTATTTTTGCACTCAACGCACAGTGGAGTGAATGAGATGATGTTACAGTTCTTTTGAGTTCTGTTAGAAAAAACTTATCTAGTTGCCTTCAAATGTTAAATACAAAKTTTTAGCTGATGCTGAGGGCTGTGAATTTGCAGCAAGAAAATGCTATTCTGGAATGTTCTGTGGAATCCGGATTTGAACAGACCCTGATGATATTAGCTCAAGTGCTGTCACTGGAGTGATGTAGTGTGACTTCACTGTGTTTTCAAAAATATTTTAACTGATGGTAACAATGTAACTATTATTTCTACAGCAAAACACTGAAARTAGCGTCTGTATGTTCTAGTTATGGAGATTCTTAGATTTAGCTGAAGTTAAATGTAGAAATTTTTTCAAGATGTGATAAACAGGAAAAACGATTGTATGGACTGCTTAATACCAACTTGCTTCAACGTTAATAATGCATATTGACATTTGTAGGTGTAAGTTATCAAAGCAGCATTTTCTTCTAATATGTTCACTTCACAAATAAAACACTGATGTTTTGGGGGTTCACTTTTCTCTCTGAATGACAGAAAATCCAGAAGACTCTGCAGTAGCGAAACTGGTGGTGAGTTTACTGCAGCTCTCCAAGATGGCAATTAACCATACAGGGCAAAAAGCAGTGCTAGGTAAGTTATTCAGGTGTCCTAGGGCTGTCATTGCAAACTGAGGTTTGTAGCTGTGCTCAGTGGTATTTCAACAGCTGATTCATGTCCAAATTTGAAAATTTGGAAGGCATATTTTAGTGAAATCTAACCTAGTTGGCTGTTGTTTTCTCTATTACTAAAATTCTTCTCACCATTTTCATTGAGTACCTAATACTTAGTTTAAGGAACCGAAAGAAAAATCCAAATTACTTGTTTCCAAATGTTAGATATATAAAATAGCCAGATACAGGAGTATCAGGAACATTTGTCTTAGTGTATTTTTCACCTGAAAAATTAGTAACAGTTTACAGGTGCTAAGCATCTGCAGCTCACACTGACTTYGGCAATGACTTCTTGCTGAGCACCWCTGCAAACTGTATTTCAGTCCCTCTTCTGTAGKATCTTTCCTTAGATCGTTTATTAAATTTAATTCATAGTGAAACTTGTATTTCTTCAGTTTGTTCTTCGTTTGCTGTGGCAGTCAAAGAAATGTTGTATAAGACTGAAAAGTTTCAAGCCACAGTAAAGTGCTGGCCAGCTAAAGCTCCAAAATACTGCAAATATGAAGGAAGGAGTGGGAAAACAGATCATGTCTAATTTTTGTTCCTTTATAATGAAACTTTTTCTGTAACTTTTCAAAGTCAATCTTGCTTGGTTTTTTTTCTTGCATGTGTTCTTCTCTTTTTATAAGTGTTTTCTTTGAAAGCAAATGAGGAACATACTGGTATATGACTGGTATATGAATGTGAAATACAAGTAGCAATTCTTACCTGGCTTACAGGCTCCTGTTTATCATATGCCTAGGAGATAAAAGATGAGTGTCTTTTGTTGCTGTTATTCTGATCTTTTGTATTTATGTTTTTTACCCATAACTTTTTTAAGCAAAAATARAATCTGTGTCTGTTTAAACTACAAAATCAAGAGCCTTAGGCACTTCTATAAAATAAAGATAGATGGCAAAAATGGTATTATTTATGAGTCTACAAGATCTGTATAAGTGCAAGTTTGTAGTAATTGATGAGTTGCAGCAGCTTTCTAGGGTGAGACCATGCTTGAGTGTGCATAAGCCTCTAACACTGCCTGCATTTGCAGAGGCTGTTGGAAGTTGTTTGGGAGAAATAGGTCCCATGGATTTCTCCACCATAGCTCTTCAGCATACTGAAAATGGCCTGGCTTCGAAGGCAGTGGACCTCCTTGAAGACAGAAAACATCAGTGGGTCTTTGTAATGTTAACTCAAATAAATACAGCTTTGACAGATACCTGGTGAGTATGCTTATTTATTTCATTTTTTAGCTCAAGGTTTAAGATGAGCTATTAAACTGTACTAATATCTTTGAAAGGGCATTTGGATCATATCTGTTAATGCCTAATTACACACTTCTTACATGCTTCACATTACTTATCCAGTAAAGCTCAGACATTTCATAGCAATTCTCTAGTTAGGCTCAAGTCGGATAAAGTCTCCTATTCTGTACCAATTTGTGCGTGATACAGAGAATAGTAATGTTGTAAATCCTGAAGCTTTGCTTTATAACCAGTTAGGGGATTRCATATCCTAGTTATTGTAGTTTCTTGGTTTGGGGCACACTTTCTTGTTTGATTGTGAAATTATTTGTCTTGTACTGTTATGAAAGTGCTAATGATAATGAAGMATATTAATAAAATAAAATGACCCTCTCTATGTTTTTCTTTCAGTATTGATGTTAGAGCTGCTGCTGTTTCCTGTTTGAAAAACATTCTAGCCACCAAGTCTGGCAGTGAGTTTTGGGAGATGTACAAAAACAAAGCAGATCCCATGTTAATCTATCTGCAGCCTTTCAGAATGTCTAGGAAGAAGGTACTTCTGATCTGCCTGATTTCTATGAATTAAGACATTGGTAAAATGAATTGAAATATTTGTTTTTTAAAAAGGTGAATTTGAAAATGTTTGCAGAGATGGGTTTGGTGAACCCAAAACTCCTGTCATTTTGATGATAAATATGATTGCTTTTCTACAGCTTCTGTTTCATTTATTCTTTGGGAGGGAGACCTGATTTTGTACTTAATATTGTACTGCAAATCAGACCAAATATATATAAAAAAACCCTGAATGGTAAAGGAAGTGTTTTGATTCTTAGGTCCAAATATACCATCATTTGGGACTTATGATGCCAATTTGACATTAAAAACCTATATTCTTTCATTATTATATGCTTTTTGATTATTTAGTAATCTAATACATATTTTCTCAGGATTCCAGAATCAATTGGTACAAATACTTATTGGAAAAGATGTAAGAAGTAAAGTTTAATAATTAAGAATAAATGAAACTGAATTTTCAAGCTTCTGATTTGTACTCTAAATATAATATCTAACGTGGCTGTGTTGGTATTGTCAGTAAAAACTTTTTCTTGATACTTCCAGACTCCGTGCAACAATTTATCACTYGCATGAGCAAAGTTATTAACTATTCTTGTCATTTAATTTAAGTGATATTTAATATTACATTATATTTTTTTAAAGATCATATTGCTTTTTTTATRTATATTTGCATTTTCTTTCTAGTTTTTTGCTGAGCCAACTAATGATACAGAGCCTCACTCAGAAACTTTGGATGATGCAAATTTATGGATTCCCCTGGGAGAAMATCATGAGCCCTGGATCAAGAACCTCACTAGTTCAATCCTGGCCAGTGGGGGCGTGCAAAATGAAGTTCTGCAGTTAATGAAGCCGCTGTGCGAGGTAAGCCTGCACAGGGAAGCATCTGTRCAAGGTCATACACAGAAATACGTGACGGCTGATGTTACTATTAAGCGGTGATTTCTGCTAGAAAATCAGTATTTACTAATTGTTCAGGTACTACAGACAACAATGAAAYAATTCTTCAAATATGAGATCTGAGAGATTTGTATTGTCATAGTTTAATTTTATATGGCTACTWTAACTGAGTGCCAGTGTAACCTTATTGAGTTTTTGCATTTTTTTTTTATGTCATTTCTTAAGCAGTCGATACGTGCTTGAGTATTTACCAGTTTTGTGTCTGGATTGACACCCTTTTTCAGTTTTGTCACACATTAAGGAAATAGAATGACCARTAGGCTCTTGAGTGTGCGAGTAAGCTGAGAAAGAGGAGAGTTTGGTTCCTTTTCTTAGCAGCTGCTGTGCATGTGTATGTTCTAGGTGAAAACAGACTTGTGTCGAACTTTGCTTCCATACCTGATTCATGACATCCTTCTTCAAGACTCAAATGAATCTTGGCGAAATCTTTTGTCAGTGCAAATCCAGAAGTTTTTTACAGCCTGTTGTAAATTTGYCTCATCATCCAGTAGAAATACTACACCACCAAACTCCAATTCAGGTAATRTCCTATTTTTCTTCTGGCTAAAATGGAGATTCTGATTACATTAAAGTTATCTTCTTCTGACATCCAGGATATGATGCAGATTTGTTTTAGGCAGACAGAATTTCAGAAACTTTTGTTCGATTGTTTATCATTTTTATTTGGAGATACCAGTAATTTTGGAGCTGCTTGTTGGCAAGACCTGAGTACTTTCTCCTGTATAGCTTCTTTCCTTAGTCACGACTTGGCAATGTTTATTACTTGCTGAATTCAGATATGATCCAGTGTTGTATACTGAAATACTAAGAGTGAACTATTTTAGAGTGACAAATTGATAGTTCAATTTTTCCCATGTTTGATTGAATAAAGGCAGTTTTCACCTGGATTTCCTCCTGAAAAAGAGACCAACCTTCACTTCAGCCTCTGCCTCAGGCTGGATATGATCTCCCTGCACAGTCAAAAGACTTGCTGTACATGAGCAGAGTGGAAGGGAGGGGTTAGACATGTCAGCCTGACCATGTCTCTGTGGTGTATATTTGTAGAAGATATTGCTGAATTGCAGAAGATTTGCTGAATTAGTCTTTCAAAATACATACTCAGTTATTTTTCTGAAATGCATGCTGATAACCTATGTGATTACTATTTCAGTCATTTGACGTATAGTTGAGTAGTGAAGAAAAAAAATCTTCTGGTTTTCTTGGTCAGTGTACTTTTCTTTCCCCAAATCATTGGTACTTTGTGGAGCTGAAATATAAATCAGATTAAAAAAAAATAGATATTTGATTGATCAAATTACAAGAGAGGGGTTGGAAATCTCTTTGGGGCATTGACTGTGCAGTGTCAGCAGAATAGACCATGCCTATTAGAGGCTGAGTCATTATTAGCAAGTAGCACAGTCAGAATGGATCTGGAGAATAAAATGGAAGAGTACATTGGGTACTTAGACTCAAATGTTCTCCTTCTCTGTGTATTTGGACATAAAGCATGTGGAATATCCTCTCTGAGTCCTGGGTAAGAGCAAAAAAGTAAGCTCTGTTTTCCATTTATTGGAAGGCACTAGATGCCCAGATATTTTTTTGTTGATGAGGCTTTTGGTTTATGTAGAGGAAATTTCTGTATCTATAGCAGTAGTTAAAACCTATGCTTATGCTTTCCCTATTTARTGCTTGTTCCTTTTTATCAATTAAAAATACGCAGGAAAATGAGAAAATTGCTAATCTGCACTGCCCAAATGACCAGAATACAATTAGTAATAATTTGAATGTTTTTTTAACTAAGTAAAACATGGACATATAAATTCTTCAAGAGAGTGACTGTGTCTGGTGTTTTCTMTAAGTGTAGGCATATAAGTGTATGCACTCTATAAAATCGGAAACAAAACTGCTGATCATCATTTCTGTAGCTTTGCAATGCCTTTATGTGGCTTGAGCATAAGAGAAAATTTCTGTTAGCGAGTTTTGTACAACACTCCTGGTGAGTGATCTCTAAATTCCATAAGTAGAGAAGTCACCTCCAAATTATGAATGAAGAGTGAGTTTAATAAAAACTGCAGTATAAACTACTGTCATGGCAATAATTTCAAACAAAGAGAGGAAACAGAAGTAAGGGGTTTTCAATGAAGTGTTAATTTAGTATTGGAAATGCTGTCCAGGCAAGTTGTTAGTGCTCTCTTGAGTACAGACTTTTCATTTTTTTTCAATGGATATATTATGACACATACTCATAATGTTCTCTCCTTTGAAATACATGTATTAGAGCAAGAAAGCCAACTTTCTAGAAGCTTGGATAAAGTATCTCGACGAACCATGCTTGCRGTTGTTGATTACTTAAGAAGACAAAAGAGGTGATTTAAAACGTTTAAACGATTAAAACGTTGCTTTAACCTAGTTATGCCTGTTCTTCTAAGATCTATCCATGGTCTGGATTAAGGAAGCTAAATGCCACAGAGAGCATATCAGTTAAAAGAATAAAGATGTAGTAAGCGGCCTTTTATTTATTCCAGGCTCGCTCTGGCTAGCATTTAAAAGGGTCTAACTATGCTGAATGAGCCTTATAGATTATTTTTTGTGGGATAGGCTTTATATGACATTGGTATGGATATTTGGGGATTTGAGATAAAGCCTTTTGCAGGCTAATTTTATGGTTAGAATGTAATGCTTAATGTCAGAGAGAAGGTCTGTTACAACAATATTAAAATCTTTACCTGGTCAGGTCTGTTTCAGGTACAGTTTTTGATGACAGCTTCTGGCTCGATCTGAATTACCTTGAGGTTGCCACAGCAGCACAGTCGTGCGCTGCTCACTTCACTGCCTTGCTCTATGCGGAAATTTATGCAGACAAGATAAAGAGAGACAAAGAGCAGCAGAGGTACCGAACTGCAGGAATCCCCATCCGTGATATTTCATCCAAGTGCATCGTGTGTGGTTTGTTACAGGAAAAATCAAGAAAACTTTAAAAAAATGTTTAGGTTGTTTTTATTGACCATGAAAATATTTTTACTAGACCTTCAAAGTGATTTTAACCCTGCTAGTTTGCTACCTGTGACCAACTCAAAATCATGTTAYTTTGAATACTGACCAGAATGTGTTCTCAGTGGTGTGTATCCTGGAGCAACTTGGTGAAAACTAATGCTTCTGGATACTAAAATCTGATAAATCTTGCTTTCTAAGTGGGACACATTCAGATTAATTCTAGTGTGTTATGGCTAAATTATGTATAAAATGAACCAAGAGAAGAAAGAAACTGCAGAATGTTGTAAGCCCAGATATTCTATAGTTTTTTTTATCCCTTCCTAGAGGTGAGCACTTTTGCTTCAAGCATACACAAAAGCACTTTCAGAATTTGTTAGCTTTTCCTGTTCAAACATTTCTTACAGGTCTTCTTTTAAAGCAGCTAAAAGTTTGACATTTGAGGAAGAAAGTCAAAAATCAACTATTACTATTCTGAATGAAAAAAGTAAAGAAGAGACTGGCATAAGTTTACAGGTATATATATGTTTGTTTAGTACTATGAAAGCAAACCTTTCTAATATACTTCCAGTTAATAGTGTTTTTTATCTGAACTGAAAGCAGATTTGATTGAACATTAAAAACTCTGTTTAGAAGTTTACGCTACTCCCTATTTGAGAGTGAACTCAGTGGCCTTGACTGAAAAGTTAAATTGATTATTTGTTCATTTGAAATGGTAATTGACTGGTAAATTGTAAAATGTAGTAAAATGGACTTTGCTGCCCAAATGAACTGTGCTCATCATCATAGCCAGCTAAGTGGGGTTTTTGTTTTGTCAGAGAAAAATGAGTGAGTTGGTGTACAATAATAAAAATATAATAGTAAAAAATATAGTAATTGCCTGGAAGTCCACTTACTACGTAAAATCTGATTCAATAGCCCTAACTTATTTCTTTACATAGTTTATTGTTCCAAAACAGCATTCAATTATTTTTAAAACACATTTCTCAGCTGACATGTCTGATAGCACTCAGTACTACTATATTTTGATTTTGACCAGTCTGTGTAAGGGGCAATGGTGGTTTTTTTCATATCTCAGTGAAAGAAAATAGTCTAAAGTCTAACTTTATTAGACTGCAGAACCTACTATTTCTCCCTGTGGTGACAGCAGGTTTTGGTGTTGCATAAAGGAAGATTAAACACTACTAGCAGTATGTTATCTGCAAGGATCTGCATCTAAAAACTTATATCCTAAATATATATCTGAGCAGAAATGGTTCCAAAACAGATTTTTCTTTGTTACTGTGTGTGTTCTAGGACCTTCTCATGGACATTTACAGAAGCATAGGGGAACCTGACAGCCTCTATGGCTGTGGTGGAGGAAGAATGTTRCAGCCATTAGCACGGTATTATTTATTAATATTCTTACATTCTTTAAAATCATTGCTTTGATTCGTTAGTAAGGTATTTAGGGTGAAAATTTATTTTTAATTTACAACAGGATAAGAACATACGAGCATGAAGCAGTATGGGGAAAAGCCCTGGTAACATATGACCTTGAGACAAGCCTCCCTCCATCTACTCGCCAGGCGGGGATTATAGAGGTATTTTTTTTCTATAAGAGAAAATGAATTTAGGAATCAATATCCCTCGTAATCAGAAACATTTGTAGTAAACACAAAATTGATATAGGACTAAAAGAGAGATCTTCTGGCATGAAGTCCAGTACCCTGTGATTGCAGGCAGTCAAAATCTATAATATAAGGCAAATCAAAATTCATCCTGAAACCACTAAGATTTCCTGGTCTCTTGCTACTTATAAACCCCATCTTGGGTCCTCAACTTTATGGAATATTTCAAAATAAATATATGTGATTTTAGTCAGAATTTGAATAGTTCATTAAATGCTAGGAAGTAAAAAGTAAAGTTTTGCCTTCTATTTTTTTTTTTWAAAATCTTTACATTATGGTGAATTTCTTACTAGAACTGCAATATTTCATATAAAATAGAATTCATGTTGTCTTATTTTGATTGCTTGCAACTGTGTGACTTTTTGTAGCGTAAAAATGTTTACACCAACTACAACATACCTCAGGTCCTGTGTCCTGCATATCTGTATTTCCCTTCATTCTATTTTCCTATGATGCTTTTCCTGTCCTAAATTATTTAGCATCACTGTTTGGCATTCACTGTTTTTCTCTTTCATGATGATTGCACTCACTAACTGAGGAAGTGATGACTGTACAGTCACCAAAATCTTCAAATGGAGAAGAGCTTAGAGTTGCAGGAAACGTTTCCAAGTCCCTGGCAGGGTAAACAGTTCATTAAAAAGTAAGATCAGATTTGACTTATTCTCAAGGAATGACGAAATGGAGAAATGKAAACAGATTACTCATTTCAAACCCATCACTTTTTTTTTTTCTTTTTAAAGAATGCCAACTACTCTAGTCAGGAAACGCTCTTCTGTGGTTGCCACGATCATCAGTGTTGTTAACAGTCTTCTGATATTCATATTGCTGAATTTAAAAATAACTTTGTTTCTGTCTTCCTTCCAAGGTTTATTAGGTACCAGACTTAAAAAGAATACAATAAAAAAAAATAAAGAAACATATCAGATTGTTAAAGGAAGAAAAGTAGCTTTTGATAATTTTGTGAATTGCAGGCCTTGCAGAATTTTGGGCTTTGCAACACCCTTTCCACATATTTGAAAGGATTGGAACATGAAAACACAGAATGGAGTACAGAGCTCCAGGAAATACACTTCCAGGCAGCGTGGAGGAACATGCAGTGGGGCCACATCTCTCCAGCCAAGTAAGCCAACCTCTTTTTTCCCTAGTTCTGTAAGTGAAAGACAGTGGTTTCAATTCCAAGCAAAAGGAAGATACTAGAATATCATTTCTGTGAACTTACCTTAACCATTGAATTGGAGAGCAGTCTATTTCACACAAAGCTGTCTAGTTTGTGTAGGAATCTGTTCTTATTGTCCTGTGAAGCTGCATGCTTTTATTTCTTCCTTTTGATGATTTCTTAAATGCCCTTCCTAACTAAAATTTTTCACTGTTGACTCAGATAGTAAATGCACCTTAATTAGGTACAAAAGATAGATACCTTTTTAATTCTTAGGCAAATGGGAGAAAATCTTCTTAATCCATAAGAGGTCATGAAGGACTGAATAAGAAAACAGCAGTTTTGTTTCATGGCTGCTGCCTCATAAGAAGTAATAATTTTTCTTGTGTAGGTTGTAGCTGCATGTAAAAAATCTCACAGGGAAGTGAAATATTTAGATTTAATACAGGAGCTGCAAACAGCAACATGATGAAAAGAAAGAATTAGATGGCAGGATAGAGAATGGTCAAGGAGAAGAAGAAAGAAAAGTGAAAAGGACATAAAAGACAAGTCTGTATGGGAGGAATTTATACAACACACTGAAACAAATCCATGTTTTGTCTTTCATGATATTTCTCCTTTATTTTCTCCTTGTAAGAATATTTCTGAAGTCAAATACGCAAAACTGATTCTAAGCTGGGGACTTAGATACATAATGTGTATGTTTGAGCACAACACTGCTAAAGTATCTTTATTTTATATTTGGTTTTGTGTCATACTTTTGATCCAACATTAAAGATATTTCTCTCTTATTCCAAACATTTGGATAATTACCTTTGTTTTAAAACAGCAGCTTGATTTTCTAAAATATTAAATTAAATTTAAAGTTGTTAAGTTATAAGGGTCAAATTATTTTTCATCATGCAAAACAACAATCCATCCCCTASGAAAAACTGCTGGTAAAAATATTTATTTTAAAGATATATTTGATTGCTTTGGGAGAAGYATGATTTTCCTCTTATTTTATTCTATTTTATTTTTAAGAAGTGAGACAGGAGGACCAGGGTACCATGAATCATTGTATGATGCTCTTCAGTCTTTACGAGATAATGAATTTGCTGCTTTCTCAGACATTCTTAAAGATGCCAGGTAATAAAGCAACTGTGTGAATGATCTGTTGTTAGAGAGATGTGTGTGCGTCTATAGTTGCAAGTAATGAAAGCAAGATTAGAGTTTTGTGTGTTTAAGGAAAGATTTATTCATAGAATAAAATGAGTACTTCTGGGCTGTCATTCCATTTGTAGTTTCATTTTGGGTATTTTTGTCTTTATGCATCTACAGTTATTGTGTTAATGTGAGGTATGTTTCCTATAGTGTGCATTCCTTTCTTTGCAAGTCGCTTACATAGATCTGAATCCTGAATAGTGTCTTTTAGATCAGCTACCACATGTTCGTTGGCGKTCTTACATGTTTACTATATTTTTGTTTCTTGACCTTTTTTTTGTAAGGCAAAGTAATTCTGAACATAATAGTTTTGCTCCTTAATGTTCACTGTATCTAATTAGTGTGTGTGTCTGCAATTGTTTGTGAATATTAAAAAAAAAAAAATCCCTGTTTAAATCCCTAGAGTGAAGGAAGTAGAAGAACTGTGCAAAGGCAGCCTCGAGTCTGTGTATTCGTTATATCCAACTCTTTGCAGACTACAGATAATTGGGGAGTTGGAAAATACTGGACAGCTGTTTTCAAGGTATTTGTTTAAATTAAACATTTAATATGTTTCATTTCATACTCCTTTTGGTTCGTAGACCTAACAAGATTTTTCTCACTTTTTGCTGTCAAATTTTTTTGTTTTGCTTTAAAGCATTCTGAAACCAGTCAGTTTTAGTAACCAGTTTAGTAGTTTTGTGCCAATGTGATAGTTTTGAAGTGTATAGCTTTGTATAACTTTTATCTCCAAACATTTTCAGCAAGTGTTCAGATTCTGCAGTTATATGGGTCTTCACTAAATGTCTTTAAATAGTGTCATACCGAAAAAGACAGTGAGAATAGAGGGCTAATTAAAATGATAATTGAGTTCTTTTTAACTTCAAATTGCCAATTTGTTCTGGGTTTTGGGTTTTTTTGGTGCATTTGCTTTCTCAACTGTTCTGTGAGACATTCAGTGTCTTTACTTGTCACTGCTAAATCAAGAATCAACAGTAGTAATATTTCCTGTTAGTATTACTTATTTTTTGTTTTCAGAAATTCCAGGTTTGTCTAGACACCATACAAAGCTAACAAGAGAAAGGTTCTTTCCCATATAAAAATAAAATAGTACAATTTAAGTTGTCGCATGCATGTGACAGGTATATAAAAATTCTTTTTAATGCCTAGATAAAGATTCTTGGTAATCAAGTCTAACAGACAAGTAGAGCAATCTCATAAAATGTTATTTGTAAATATCTCATATTCAGTGTAGTAACATGGCATTTTTTTCTTGTCGTATACTCTACCTGTATGATAGCTTATAGTCATCCTGCAGTCCTTTCATCTAACTGGGGTGTTATAAACCTCTCCTATTTGCAGTCATTTAACCTTATAACAAAATCATACATACCAGTGAGAAACTACACAGCCACAATGCCATATATTTGTATTCTATTCCTGT
The DNA here is from genome assembly GCA_003342815.1 of Eudromia elegans. Classification (NCBI taxonomy): domain Eukaryota; kingdom Metazoa; phylum Chordata; class Aves; order Tinamiformes; family Tinamidae; genus Eudromia; species Eudromia elegans. The sequence goes on along the minus strand of PTEX01000010.1, from coordinate 7,317,449 downwards.
TTTAATCTTTACATAGAATGAAAACATTATATAATTAAATAATTATCTGAGTCCTCTTAATATTTTGTGTAGCACTGTAACTGTATGAAAGGAAATCCCTTTGGTACCCTTTTTAACACTAAATGTTTAATCAAGAATTATTATAGTGAAATTTTTCACTCTTATGTTGATCTCTTGATCTTCATGCCTGTAAAAAAGGGGAAGTCCACCCATTCATTCTGCACATTAATCACTGCAGATTTTAGGGACTGTGTCTTATTTTTGAATTGGAGATTGTGAACTCCCACTTCAGGTTGCTTTCGTTGCTCATTTTGTTCTTCCTCAAATATGGAGTGAGAATTCGTAACAAATCTTTATCATTTTGCCGACGATTGCAGATCTGTTACTACACAACAGCTGAATGATACTTATGTGAAATGGCAGAGGCAGTCACTGCTTCTCAAGGACAGCGACTTCCGTTTCCAAGAACCTGTCATGGCTCTGCGCACTGTACTTCTGGAGATTCTGCTCGAAAAGGAGAGTGAAAATACTAAAACAGAGTGCATTAAGGACATCCTCACAAATCATCTAGTGGAGCTCTCTAAATTGGCAAGAGCTGCTAAAAATACACAGGTAACAATTTTTGAGGAAAAATCAGTAGTTGATATTTAGATTTTKAGTATATGAAGTACTTCATTAAAGATGAAAGATATTCTAAGTTATATTCTAAGTTCAGTGAATCAATTATTTGGAAACTAAACCTGGATGAAACTTAGGAGTTCTATTTGTGGGCTTGTTTTCTTATTTTTGTTCATAACTGCCAGTCTTTATGGAGCTGATAGTATTAAATTGGAATTTTTATCACAACTTTACAACTTACAGCTTTATCATTTTATTTTGATACAGTGGTATCTCTCCAGCTGTCACTCACATAAGACTATTCTAATGTTCCAGCTTGGATATTCAGAAGGAACTCCTTTGTATCTGTATATCGGCTGTTGCCTTCAAGGGATTATAAGTATATACTATATATATAGTATATACGCAGTACTCCAAAGTACCTAATATCTCTCTAAATGACCTATTAGGATTTGGATGGATTGGTGATAGCTGCCACTGTCGAATGCTGAGAATCCCTTTTGGGATCCAGAGTTTGCCTGGCCTTTTTGCAGCTAGTGTATGAGGAGCAGTGACCAAACCAGAATTAAAGAGACAGCACCATCTTCCTAACGCCTCTGAAGGAAGTAATTGCAGCTAAACATTTCAGCTGGGAAGTTGATTGACATTTCACCTATGCAAAAGTTTGTTAAAATTTGATTTCAGAGTGTTTCCACCTGTTTTGGTGAATAATGATGAAATCAGTAAAATGGGTGTCTTGGATTTCCTTGAGAGGTTTACTCCATGCTTCCAGAATATTTGGCTTTTAATTACAGAAAAATATTAAGGTCAAGCCTGAGCAAGTTTTTGAAGGAGCACTCTTAGAAATTAATGGCTTTTCCTTCTTGCGTATGGGTACCAACACTAGCCATCAGTAGAGGGGAGAAGAAGCACACAGAGTCATGACACCGAGCCTGGCTGCAATAGTCTAATTCATGTTTTTGTTTATAGACTTTCTTACGTTTTAATTGCTTACCTTTTATAAAATGATTGTTTAAAAGTTTGATGGGTTTGACTGTTAGTTGGACAGCTTCTGAAGACACACTTTAGCATCAGTCTTTAGAGGGATATACAGACGAATTAGTGTATCTTTTTTTGGATGAGGTCTCTTTGGATGTGATTATAAAGGATTGGTAAGTTTAGCTTAGTGATATGGTACTAGGTAATGGTTGTAGAATCTCTATACCTCAAATCTCTGAGTAATTAAAAGTGTTAAATATTAATGCTTTATTATCAGAGTTGTGAAGTTCAGTTCAGTAGCCTGTTTTTGTTGCAAGCCAGGATTTTCCACAAGTACTTCAGAAAATATAACCTCATCTTTCCTCCAAACCACTTTTAGCATTGGATAGGTCAAACTGAATATTCTGCACAAGTAGAGCAAATTAGTGATGGAGTTTAAACACAAAACTTGCTATGAGATACGTGGATTTGACTTAAAGCATTGTTGATAATGATCTTTTTTTTGACTTTCAGCTTTCAGAGAGAGCTATGTTTCAGATCAAACAATGCAATCCATCAAGATATGGGGTTTCTGAATGGCAGCTGGAAGAGGCTGAAGTTTTCTGGGCTAAAAAGGAAGAGAGTCTTGCACTGAATATTCTTAAAGGGATGATAAAGAAATTAGATGCAGATAGATTTCAGGTATGTGTTATACAATGTATTAACTTACAGGAATTAAATCATTTGAAGTCCTATTCTCACTTTCTCARCTTTTCCCACAGAAGAAAATGAAAGGACTAGCTGCAATGTTGATAAATCTATTCTGCATTCTTAAATGTCTGAAGGCAAAAAATCTGTACTAGCAGATGTTGCTGGGGGATTTCAAAGTGCATCTGTAAAGGTGGCAGATGTTGGAATCTGTACCTCATTATTTTGCCTTCAGTGCCACCACTKTCAAGTTTATAGCTTTTTATAATCAAAGATTGTTTCTTTTGCTGAACAGTAGTTTGTTTTAAACAAAGCTGTTACGCAGACRTGTGTCTTCTTGAACTATACCTACAGCTAAAGGAACTAAAGGCAAAGCAAGCTTTTTAGGCCTAGCATGTTGGGAGCTGTAATAAGGTGCATGTTTTTATTACAGGAAGAATAATATTAAGATTTTAATCTCTGGTCCCTATTGTGTAAACAAACTGAATGTCAGTAGAAAGTCAGCCAAGAAGCATTCCTCCATTACAGGCATTTCCCTGATAGCTGTGGGGCATCCTTGCACAAAGTGGGAGTGTGCGATGGAGCTTGTATTTTGGTGAGGGTGAAGCTGTATTACAAATTCTACAGAAATTTCAGGCAAATTTGGGGCTGATGAGCATTCTCTACTGTACTTCATATGTTTTTGTATTTTGAGTTCGTCCAGTATCAAAGAAGTAGCAGACATGCTCTGTCACTACTGTAAATCTTGCCCTATTTGTAAGTACTGTCTCATTTGCAAGGGCTGTCTTTATTATTCCTCTTCCATGCCACCTGCCAAGCCTCTGGTATTAAGGCATTTTTAATAAGAAATACCTTTTCTACCYCTGTTGTTAGTTCAGTTATTACATCCATGAAATAACTGTAGAATATTTGGAAAAATGCAATCTGGTCCTGGTGTAATTTTAATGATTACRTATTTGATAGTTATCACAACACCTGAATTTTTCCTCCAAGGGCACTATGGGACTTTACATAGGAATGTTAGGAAGTAAAAACAGTTCTGGAAATATACTATAAATTAATGTAATATTTATTCAGTTGGATCAGTTTATTGCATTTTTCATTGTTCAAAATCTGAGGTCATTAAAAATAGCTTATGCTTCTCTTTAGTCAAACACAAAAGGGGATTTAACGTTATTGACTGCTGTTGATGTGGATAGTAAATGATAGTAAAAGGCATAAGTGATTAAAATTTGTGTGGGAGTAAAATTGTCCATTTTTTATATAGAACATATCTTCTACTTGATGGCTTCTTCCAAAACCTTCTTTCTCAAAGGTTGATGATGACCCACATCTAAAACTGATGTATACAGAGTGTCTGAGGTTGTGCGGGACCTGGTTAGCAGAAACGTGCTTGGAAAACCCTACAGTCATCATGCAGAAATACTTGGAAAAGGTACAGGACTGTCTTTGAAATGTGCAGTCGTGGAGATCAATGATRTGCTAGAGGTCAAGATATTTTATGATACAGCTCTTAATTTTTCTCTATTGAAAGTAAGGATTCTTATRAAAATATGGTAAGCTTGTATGATGTTATATATTGCTATAATCTTATAAAATGTGTGGTATATGAATACTGTAATGTTTGGGTTGGCAGGTCAGTGATAYGACCACTAGTCCTGTTCCTTTTACTCCTTCTCATCCACATCCTTCCCTCTTCACTTTCTGGACAGTCCGTTCACTAAATAGTGTTTTCACTATTGGAGTTATGTTTTTTAGAAGTCTATAACTAGGTGCTAGGGGATCTTGTACTAATATTTCAAAGTACTGTAGTCATTTCTTAATTTTTGATAAGGAGAAAAAAGCATTTTTAATACTATTTATCTACTCTATCTTTCCTCTATTTCATGCAAATTTCATTTAGTTGCTTCTGCCTTTCCTGTTACTCCYCACATACCTTCTGCATTCTGATAATTTGAGTCGTTGGCTTTCATAGAACCGTTAAGGTTGGAAGGGACTTTTGATGATCTTCTAGTCCAACCGCTCTGCACACACACACGGTCATCTAGAGCACGGGGCACAGGGTGGCAGCCAGGCAGGTTTGGAAAATCTCCAGAGAAGGAGACTCCACAACCTCTCTGGGCAGCCTCTTCTAGGGCTCTGGCATCCTCACTGTTAAGAAATTTTTCCTTAAGTTTCCATGGAACTTTTGGTGCTTCAGTTTGTGGCCATTTCCTGTGATCCTATTGCTGGCTGCCTCCTCACTCCCATCCTTGAGGTACTTATAC
>PTEX01000010.1:7264830-7312269 GCA_003342815.1 Eudromia elegans | reverse complement strand
CCCGGCACCACTGATCACCACCCTGTGGGCTCTGCCATCCAGACAGTTCTCAGTCTGCCTCACTGCCCACTCAAACTTTTCACTTGCAGTTGCCCTCTATTTTTGACACTTTATCAACTGTCTCCTATTTTTTTCTTCTTGTCTAGTGATACAAGCTTTTTGAAGCAAAATATCTTTGTCTTGCTTTGAAACTTCATGTCCAGTTACTCTAAAAGTTGAATAGCTGTAGGAAACCTCCATGCAGTTGTTAAAGCTATTTCAAATACAGTATTTTTGATTCTTCACACTGAAACACTCCTCAAGGATCTCAAGGATTAAATTAACTTAGAAGAATATTCAGTACGGTAGATTTTATTTTGTATCCATATATATACCATCAGAAACAGTATTAAATAATGAAGTTTAATCATTCATTATGCAGTAAAGTTTAGTTACAAACTTTCATTATCAATCTAACTATCAGCCTTATCGTTGCTGTAACTTCCCTTTAGGCTGTGGAGATTGCCTCGAGCTGTAGTGGAGAGGGCGGTGATGAGCTGAAGAARGGAAGGATGAAGGCTTTTCTCTCTTTGGCTCGCTTCTCAGATAATCAGTACCAACGAATCGAGAACTACATGAAGTCCTCAGAGTTTGAAAATAAGCAGGCGCTGCTGAAGAAGGCCAAGGAGGAGGTTGGGCTCCTGAGGGAGCGCAGAGTTGAGACAAACAGGTGAGCGCTCAAACTGAGAGGTGGTTGTGGTGGAATAGTCAAAGGCTTCATCTTTACCAGGGCTGTGACCTCTYGCAAGCGATCCGGCAAGGCTCACATCTCAACAGCTGGCTTTTAAAAGTGAAAATAAAGAATACTGGGCTGGTGTGGATATATATCAAGGGAACAGCTGCCACCAATTGGTTTAGCAGTCTTCTGTTTTACTGTGTGTGTTCATGCAAAGCAAGTAGGAAAGACAAATTTATGAAGAAGAGAGCTATAGATAGCTTTACTGTYAGTTCATTAAGAAAAAAAACATTATTGTTTTAAAAAAACATGTCTTTTCACATAGATATACAGTGAAAGTTCAGCGAGAACTTGAATTGGATGAATGTGCCATACATGCCCTAACTGAGGATCGTAAACGTTTCCTGTGTAAAGCAGTGGAGAACTATATCAGCTGTTTGCTGAGTGGTGAAGAGCATGACATGTGGATATTCCGACTCTGTTCCCTGTGGCTTGAGAATTCTGGGGTTGACAGAGTCAATGAAATGATGAAGGTAAATGTCTGTGGTTGCTTTTGGGGACTACTCCTTAACTTTTCCCTCAAAACTTACCCTTTCACTTACCATTGCTTGTAATTTAGATGCTATCGATAACAACRTCTTTTTCACTGCATCCTACATAATCTTAGAGACTTGTTAAATGATTAAGCATATCTCACTATATTGCACTGTTATCACCTTGTTCTTTATGTATCTTTAATACTGTCTGTGCTGCTCTTRAACATCCTCTACTACGCTCTGTTTGGTTTATATTGTTTATACTTTCGAATGTGTGGGTCCGTTTTTAGACCATCTGTCTATTCACCATAGCCAGGAACCAGGAGGGTCCTAGCTCTTGGATTGATTCTGTCATCTCTGAACCAGCCAGCGTATCTATTAATTCTTTCATGAATGACATGCTTTGATAACTGACATTATTTTATTTACTGCATCTCTTTGTCTTATAATTAACTTTGTGAAATAGAAAGTGTTCCTTTACTGATATTTGTAACAAACAAAATTAGATGCCTTAAATTAGATGCTGAAATGTTGAATTAGGATACTCTCTTGCCATTTGTTCATGCAGAGTTTAGTAATATCATTTGGRCTTCACATGTCTAAGCTCTGCTTTAATAACAGAATGGCAAATACTGTTTTTCTCTTCAAAGACCTGTAGCACTTAAGAGACGTGGACCAAAATGATATGATACTTATTATGTTGCCCCTTGGTCACCCAGCAGTGCTTGCTTTCAGTTAAAACACTTGCTAGCCCTTCCCCAGTGTTTTGTGATTGCATTTTGTTTGTTGGGTGTTTTGGCTTCGGTTTGGTACCGCTTTTTGACTGAATTTTCTCTACTATAGAAAAACGCAGAGAAGATTCCTTCATACAAATTTTTACCTCTGATGTATCAGCTGGCTGCTCGAATGGGAACCAAGAAGATGGGTGGCCTAGGATTTCGTGAAGTTCTGAATAGCGTAATTTATAGTTTCTGTATCTCAAGATATCGTGATTGACTCTGTGATGCCTGCTTTTAAACAAAATATGAATCTTCCTTTGTATTTGAGTTATGTAACTGATAGAAGTTTCTTAAAAATGACTGATGAAAATCAATATTATTCTTGAGAGAGGAGGAGGGTGGGGACTTTTAYCTTTGATATCTTTATGATTTTAATGTTGTCCAAGAACATGCTTATGTAGGCACAAGAATACACTTTAATGTGCAACGGAAAAATCTCTTATGTTGTGTTATTACTTTTATTTCTTATGAAGAACTATAGAAGCGTAATTATGTTAATTAAGTATTTTTATTTCTTCTTTCAGCTTTTAATATTGTGATCTTTTGGTTTTCCTGGCAGCTAATATCTAGAATTTCACTGGATCACCCACATCATACTTTGTTTATAATACTGGCTTTGGCAAATGCTAACAAGGATGAGCTCCTGTCAAAACCACAATCAATAAGAAGAAATAAATTAATTAAAAATGCACCAAAAGAAATCTCCCAGCTTGATGTGGTAAGTAGAAGAATAAAAATTCAATTCCATTAACCACATTAACTTTTGTGTTAAAATATATGTATATACACACACACATGTACACTTACTTCTGAGGAATATTTTAGCAAAGAGCTCAGCAAATGACTCTTGTTAAGGAAGAATGTGAGAAAAAAGTATTTTATGCTCAAAACACAGGTCTTTATTAAAAATTGCTCAAATTATGGCTTCATGTTATTTTTTTCTTGGAACCTGCTTTTGGGATCACTCACATGCCCTTTTTTCCCCCATCCGTGTAATCCAGGCATGGATGTGTGTGTATGTGTCTCCCCACACACCCTTCACCCTGATAAAARATTCCACTGTGCTTTATGTGACTTTTCTCCTCCTTTCCCTTGGAACTGTTAACTCGTTTGTGATCTCACCTTTGGGACTGGAGTTGTGCTAAACTCAACAGAATCTCACATTTCACATAGAGGGGCCACTGTACTTGAGGTCACATTTTTGCCTTGTTCATACAAGCTTTGACTTCAGTCAAGAGACAAGTGAAGCAGGAATACGGTGCAGGGATATCCAGAGAGGCCTGTCCCTTTGGCTGCAGGGTTTTGCRGGTTTTCTGCACTTCTTCTGGACAGATTTGCTCCCTCTTTGCCTGCAGATACATTCCAATTTTCATTACCTTGATGGAGGCGGTGCAGAGTTTGCCTTCAGATGGTTACAGTTACAAAGGACTGTCTGTTTCTTGGTTTTCACAGGATTTATCCTCATTGTTCTTGACTGAACAATGTCTGTRTGCTATTGTGCATTTTGAACCTGATAAAACACAGTTTGCAAAATGGAGTGTTTGTGTTTTGTTGRTCTTTTTAGGACAGAATGGAGGCTGCCAGCAATATAATCAATATTATAAGAAGGAAGAGCCCTCGTATGGTTAGAGATGTTGAGGCACTTTGTGATGCTTACATYGCATTAGCAAACTTAGATGCTACTCCCTGGAAAGCTCAAAGAAGTAAGACTTGGAAAAGGGGTCTTTTGTTTTCTGTTTTATTGTGATGAAAAGGTGTATTTTTTTCTTGGACAAAAAGTAATACTTTTCAGTGTCCAGTTAAAGGAGGTTATGTGCTACTACTCTGTCCTACTTTTGATAAATGTAAAACTTAGCTAGTTTTAAAGTCATGGGAGCTTCTTGCWCTGTAAGATTCGGACTTTCTGAGCATGAAAGTCCAGAGGCCTCCTGTGAGGATCCCCATGAGCTCCTCCTCCTTGGCAGTGGTATGCAGTGTGGTTCTGGGTCCTCAAAAGCAGTGTAAGCTGGTAGTTGTGAGCTTCTATATATGCGTATAATTCAGAATTTAACAGTATGAAATCCTTTAAATTACAGAAGGGATAAATATTCCAGCGGACCAGCCAATTACTAAGCTGAAGAACTTGGAGGATGTTGTTGTTCCCACCATGGAAATTAAGGTGACTGAAATTGAGACAAATATACATGCTAATACACACTATGAATACATACTAATACACAGCGTATAACACTTCATCAGATTCCTGTGTTCTTTAAAGGCCAGCCTAATGGCTGGGGTATTTTCTTGTGGGATGGGATATGGGAGGTGAAATCCTTCCCATAGGCTTAAGATGACCTTGAACCTAACTCATATATCTTGGGTAATTGCTAGTATGAGAAGATGTTTTTCCTGCTACCACTGTTACCACTGGCTAGTCTTTCATTATGAGAAGGAATGATGAGATGCCTGTATCCCAGAAAGGATCTGGGACCCCGAATCTCTTACTCTGCTCAGAGTTGCTCAGGGCTTTGGGAGGCACTTAATGCCTAGGAATCTCTGTGATTCCATTGATGTGTCTCCTTTTGTTGTGCCTAATTGCCTCTCTCGCATGTTTTACTACTCAGAAATGGTAAATTRCCCATTCCCATCAGTGTAAGTTTTGGGACTGTGCACCTAAAATGTAAGTGTTGGGATACTGAACTTCTTAGGATACTTAGGATACTGAACCAAGGTGGGGAACATGGTTAGGCCAGTTGATCCAGAGGCCAGAAATCTCCATAGCATCTGGTTGTCATTCTCTTGGCCCCARGTGTTGCTGCCTTGTAGGATGGGATCGTTATTTTCCTTGCCTTTCTTTCCCAGCTCAAACTGCTCAGCCAGCAAGCGGTGTGGGGTGTAAGTACCTGGAGCAGTACTTCCTAGCAGCTGCCTGGGTGGGCTTGCTYGTGGTGTGAGGAGGTGCAGGGTGGCTGCAGGCAGAGCAGCGGGGCAGAGCTTTAGGTCTGTGCACGTTAGTGACTCTGCCAAGTGCAAGCAGTTCCTGACGGCTGCATCCCCAGCGGTTCCTGGGGAGACACGGTTGGGCACAGGCTGAGCTGGGCTCACAGCGTGTTTGGTGGGAGCTGGCAGCACCCGGGCCCCTGTACCAGGGAACTGAAGAGCCGGGAACCCCACTCGCTGCTGTGCTCCTCTGGGTTGTGTGTGTTTATTTTGGTTTTGAGCAGCAAATATGTATGTAGCTCTACAACTTTTGTGGGTACTTCCCTTGTACATACTCACATGAATGTTTAATATAAGGTCTTCTAATAAGGCTTACAAACCTCAGGCTATTAGCATCTCTCTGAGTAAAGTGAAGGTAATATTTATAGTAATTTTAAACTATGTTTTTAATTTCAGGTGGATCCCATGGGAGTTTATGAAAATATAGTGACAATAAGGTGTTTTAAGCCAGAATTTCGCTTAGCAGGAGGCTTGAATCTGCCAAAAATAATAGATTGTGTAGGATCGGATGGTAAAGAAAGGAGGCAGCTGGTGAAGGTAGGTTCTGTCAGCTGAGGGGACCTCGCGGAGACTTGGCAGGCTGGGATTTTAAGTTCCTGTGTCATTTTTCTCATATCTTGCTCCTGTACACCATGCAGACTTCTCACAGTGTCAATTCGATATGCTCAGGAATATTTCAATAAAGGAAATCACAAGCTATCTTGTAATACAGAACATTTTAAATAATTATCTTTCAAGAACATGTCTGTGTGTGGTAATTAAAGAGATTATTACCAGACATGCTGAAGGTGAGGTTGTGTCTCAGCTAGTGACTAGAATGTACAGCAAATAAGTTGTGTGCATTTTATATTAAACACTTCCTTTATTACCTCCATATAAAAAGGATTATATTTCAGAGACAGTTTGAAAACATGGATACAAACAGATTCCTAAACCAGAATTATTTCTCTTTAAACTCAGTTGATTTCACTGTGTTCATCTCTGATGCCTTTATAAACATTCAGCAACTGGTGGGAGCGCTTTTGTTTTGCTGTATTGAAAGATTGAAGGAGATGCGTGAATCTCTGCATGAGCTTTCCCTGATCAGAACTGCAGTACCAGGAGAGCTGCTCTGATGTGCGCTGCAAATTGGCAGATATGGTGAATGAAACATAAAAGACAAAAACAGGGTACCATACAGTATGTATGTTGAGTTAATCTGTAATCAGATGATATTTGGCAAAAAAGATGATGATGATTTAAGTTGATGGTTCTCTTTAAACAACTGAGCACTACTGGTAAACCAAACATAAAGGCAAAGCAAATGTTAATTACATTTTATTGCAGGAGATTAYGGTGGAGAAGTAAGCTGTGTTTTGTGGATTTTTGAAGTAATTTCTTAAGTTGGGGAAGTAGTTGGATGCTGACAGACTGTGTTTRTGTGTTTGTGCTAAAGGGACGTGATGACCTGCGACAAGATGCTGTCATGCAGCAGGTTTTCCAGATGTGCAATACGTTGCTCCAGGAAAACACTGAAACACGAAAGAGAAAATTAACCATTCGGAGATACAAGGTAGCCTTGAACTGCAGAGGGATAAATGCTGCTATTGTAACTTCTTTTCCCACTATTCTCTTTTTAACCCAAAGGCAATATAAAAGTGTATCTGCGTACATGGTGTGAAAACAGTGTGGAGTAAACTCAAAATGATTGTCAAAATTTGGAAAAAAATCTGCTGCCCTAATATATGTTTACATTCAGTTTCAAGTTTATATAAGAGAAGCGCAGCTCATGCGTCTTTGAATTGCAACTTTGAAGATGCTAGCCATTAAACTTGGCATACAAGTCTGTTCATGAATTCTCATTAATTTGGGTTTTGGGTCTTCCTTGCAATGCACGCCAGAAGTCCTGTCTAGCGTCCGCTCCTGCGGGGTTTGAATTGCAGAGCTGGTTTTGTTGGAATTAGGAAAACAAAGCAAACAACAAAAAAAAGAAATGAATGCAGTATCTGGCCATGTACTTTCCCTTTTCCTGCCTTTTTAGATGTTTGGACTAGAGTAATAGTTGTGAAGATGACTTGTTAGTAAATGTTTTTAGAGTAATAGTTCTTGTCTTTGATATATGAGAAACAGGCACTCCAGAATCTCTCAAGGCAGTTACCTGAATCGTTAGCGTGGTTTCAAGAATTCACAGCGGGTGTCTGGTTTGCGTTTCAATGCAGTCGATTTCAGTGAAGACTCTTTTACTTGAGTATAAATGAAGTAAGAACAGGGAGGAAAGGAACAAGGTTTGCATTATGTGACACGGAAACTTTCAGACTTTAGTAACTATCCAAAACAGGAGAGGCGGCAGAGGTGAGAGATGCCGGTATCAGCTGCACAAGGGGGGACAGTGAAGGGCACTGGGTGACAGCTGCTCAGAATCACAGGATGGTTGAGGTTGGAAGGGACCTCTGGAGATCATCTAGTCCAACCCCCTGCTCCGCAGGGACACCCAGAGCACGGGGCACAGGGTGGCAGCCAGGCGGGTTTGGAAGATCTCCAGAGAAGGAGATTCCATAGCTTCTCTGGGCAGCCTGTGCCAGGGCTCTGGCACCTTCTCTGAGGCCAGGAGGTCCCTGAGGCCTCCAGGTTCCACCTGCTGGAGGGAAGAAGGGAGTGAGTGCAGCCCCCTGAGGGGACCAGCTCTCCCCACGCTGGGCAGCAGATGGGGACAAACTGGTGTGCTCAAGCAGCTGCTGTGTCCTTGTTTCAGGTGTCGCTTTTCACCCGCAACTGACACGGTGCTGCCTGTGATGTGTTAGCGTTCCCTGAGGAAGGTTGTCTGGGCTAAAATTGTCTAAAAAAGTATTCACTAGAAAAGCCTGCACACATTTTACGTATGTCCATAGCTGTATTTACAAAGCTCTGTTGTGCCGAGGTCCTCCGTGGTTTTTAAGCAAACAGCAGCACGCCGAAGCCTCCCGAGCGGTGCATGCGAGCTGCCCTCCTCAGCCCGGCTTTGCCTTCCCAGGTGGTTCCCCTCTCGCAGAGGAGCGGCGTGCTCGAGTGGTGCTCCGGCACGACGCCCATCGGAGAGTTCCTGGTGAGCGAGGCGGGAGCTCACAAGAGGTACAGGCCGAAGGACTTCTCCAGTTACAGCTGCCACAAGCTGATGATGGTGAGTCACGAGGTGAAGGAAAATGCCTCCCTCCRGGCCTGCCACTGGCAGGGAGCTAATACATCTTCTCACCAGCCTGGGGATGGTTTTTGCATGGAGGAAGTTTCAAAATGAAAATTACTGAATGAGTGATTGTTGCTGAATAGAGCTGAGCCTCCAAGAAATCTGTTTTGATYTCTAGAATATTCTAGACTATAAATCTGTTGGAATTCCGAAATGCTCATAATGGAGACCTGGCAGAGTCAGTATAAAGTTATCTTAYAGATCATATACTCACCATGTCTCCSTTTGCATTTAAATGTCATTTTGCTTTCATAAATAAACCAGAATTCCAGAATTCTCTTTAAGTGCTGACCTTGCAGATACAAGCATTGTTTTATAATGCAGCTGGGATGGATGTAACGTCCCAGTTGTCGTGGGGCAGGGGGAAGGCGTCTGGCTCCTCCGTGCCCACGGCTGTGTGGACGCTCACGTGCGCACACACAGCACACGGAGGTGGCCGAGCTCACAATGCAGCAGTCCATATAGAGATATATTTATATATATATATAAATAAATTTTTTAAAAAAGGCAGGTCCATCCCCTGCAGGGTTGTTCCCGTCACCCGCTGCGTTCTTGCATGATCCTCCTTTCAGGCCAGGTGCCACTCTCACGGCCCCCCCTGCCCTGAAGGGACAGCGAGTGGTTTCAGCAGGACCCTACAAACAGTTTCCTTGGGTCCTTTCTATAGCCAAGGTGCTGCAAGACGTTATTTCCTTTTGAATCTGCATAATATTAACAGCATAAGTATTTATTCAGCTGAAATATTTGATTGCGGAGGGCAAGGAAAGAATTTATGTATTTCTTTCAAAGGAAGAGGTAATTTCCATCCAAACCAGGAAATCATGGGGAAAATATTTCTTGTATGTTTAAAGGATGCACAAAAGAAACATTCTGACGAGAAATACAGTGTCTTTATGAAAGTCTGTGAGAATTTCCAGCCTGTGTTCCGCTACTTCTGCATGGAAAAGTTCCTGGATCCAGCTGTGTGGTTTGAAAAGCGCCTGGCCTACACCCGCAGCGTGGCCACGTCCTCTATAGGTACCGYGTGCCCTTGCAGCCCCTCTCCTCCAGACCCCAGTCTCTGCATGGTGGATTATTACTGTTGTCTTCCTAAGATTGTGAAAACAGAGAGTTTATGCCCAGTGGTTATTTGGCTCTTGTCCTGTGTCAGAACTGCCCGGGGGACAGGCTGGCAGCCTGGGGGACAGACTGACAAAATGCCAACATTATTTTTGTAAGTGAAATTTTAGGGTCTCTCTTCTCTCTCCTCAGTAGCAAGGTGGAATGAAATGCTGTTTGCTTATTATTTGCTTATTTTGTATGTATTTTTAGGTCTGGCAGATTTTTGAGTATTTCATCCAACTGATTCTGTGCTTTGCATTTAGCACCCGTTCATTTCATCCATACCCTCAACTATTTTAACAGAATTGAATCTGAAAAGTTGGGCATTTAGTTCCTGTGTACTCAYGTCACTCGCAATGGCTGAAATAGTTTGTTAAGCTTTGACATTTTTCCTTTGATTTTCCATCATACTGTTTGTATACTTCCCCCTTTAGATATGAAAAAGAAGTAAATATAAAATTTAACAGAATTCAGATGAAGGCATTTTACATAAATTACTGTTTTCCGTGGCCATCAGGGAGTTTGAAAAACAAAATCAGCTCAGACTGCMGCAAGCGAGATTTAATTTGAGGATTTTCTCTGTGTAAGGACAGTAAAGCACTGGGATGAGCTTACCTGAAAGATTTATAGCTTGAGTCACCGGAGATTTGTAAAGCCAGGGTAGACAGGAGTGTCTCCGAAACTGTTTGTGGGTAGTGGAGCCGCCTCAACTGGATTATGTCTAGACCTGTCTGCTGGTTATATAAGTTACAAGATTTTCTAGATAACCTCCTCTTTTTAGATTTGTGGAATGACATTTGCTCTTCTTTATTGGAGTAATTTGCATACATGGAGAAAGAAACATTCCTCTCGCTCTTACTTTGTTTGCGTGTGTTATACTGATTCTGATAATCTCCCTTGATCACGTTTTCCCCCACTTTGATGGTATATAAGTATGGTTTCAGCACTTAAATTTTGTTTTTCAATAATCTTTTCCTCTTAGTTGGCTATATACTTGGACTTGGAGACAGGCACGTGCAGAACATTCTGATAGATGAACAAACTGCAGAACTAGTGCATATAGATCTCGGTGAGTGGAAGAGGAAAGAGAACCTTCGTTTTTCCTTGCCTAAACATTTCCAGAAACATTTATTATCCTGTCCTTTAGGGGTAGCTTTTGAGCAAGGTAAGATCCTTCCCACGCCGGAGACGGTTCCGTTTCGATTAACGAGGGATATTGTGGATGGAATGGGCATCACTGGCGTGGAAGGGGTCTTCAGGAGGTAAGCGACCCCTCATCGCAAGGCCTGGGGAGGTGGCATGTTGCTTCTGGCACTGGCGGTTTTGTGTTAAATAGTTAAGATGCCTGCGAGGAGGCTCAGGTTCCTGATGGCACTGAGCAAACCTAAAGCTGTACTCTAAATCCTGCACAAATTCCCCGTTTCAAGTATTCTGAACCTTCTTCATAGGGAAATACAAATAGTTTGGCTCCAGCAWAAGCAAACACCGTGTAAAGGCTGCTGCTGCAGATACTGTTAGTTCCTCGGCCACGCAGGTTTGCGGTGAACCATGCAAGAGCATCAGCAAGTTCCAGGGCTGGGAATGCAGCAGCGAGGTGCCCCCTCTGCACAAACTGTGTTAGGGTTGTTCTCACGCTGCAGCAGCTAAGGAGGCTTCATCCCCCTTTCACCAAGAGCACGCATTTCAGTAGCTCCTTACTCCTTTGACAAGATTAGTGGAGTTGGGCGTCAGTGCAGATAGTCCCTTCTGTGTCTGAGGTCCCTGGAGAGATTTCCAGGGTGAAGGTTTCGGATATAAAGCAGTCTGCTTGGGAAGAAGCTTCTCGCTGCCGCAACGTGGGGTCTGCAGCTCCGCACCTGCTGCTTCCCACCAAGGCGCCTGCCCCTGTTCCTGAATTTCTTCTTTTTTTAATGGAAACATCAGAGATGATACTCATGTGATAGGAATAATCCTTAGAAAGAGAAGAATGTATTATTTAAATAATGAAAATAAGATTCGTTATCAAAAAGGGTCCAAAAATAATGTTAAATATTTTCTAGATGCTGTGAGAAAACAATGGATGTTATGAGGAATTCACAAGAAGCTCTGCTGACCATCGTAGAGGTATTTTTTTCATGCAGATGGTGAACTGCAAAAAAAAATCTTTGATTTCTTGTCCTTGTCCAGATGTTTTTATTGTGGTGGTGCTGGTGTTGCATTTTAGTTCTGTGGCTTTGTTCAGCTTTGTTAATTCATGTAGTCCACAGTGGAGTGAAGACCAGTTTACATTTTCTGTGGGAACTATTTATTTCAGACTTATGCTTAGCTTTTCCTCCTCAGTACCTAGAACCTTATATTTATAGCTACAGGGCAATATTCCTAGGATGGCTAGTGAAAATTCAATCCTCTTTGTCTAAGCCAAAAAAAGAAGAGAATTAAATGAATTTTTAAGAGCCACTTACTCTCTATATTAAGAATTAATAGTGATATTTAGTGGCTAGAAATGTATTTTAAAATGACATCTTAATTGTTGAGCGTGACTGAGTGGCAAGAACGGGCCAAGTATGAGGAATTCTAATACTTGCAAATGACCAGAAGAAGTTTAATTTTGCACCAAGTACTAAACAGCACAGCCCAAAGCCCAAAGCTGGATTCCCCTGTGCCAATGTGCCACTGTGGTTAGTCTGCGCGTTACTGCTGCTCACTGAGCTAGCTGTAATTAACGGTTTGGATGGCTTGGGTGTTTATTTACTGTGCAGGTGCTGCTCTACGATCCTCTTTTTGACTGGACCATGAACCCCCTGAAAGCTCTGTATCTGCAGCAGAGAACAGAGGACGAGGCCGACATGAGCTCTACGCTCAACACAGATCCACAGGAATGTAACAGAAAAGCCAGGTACAGCTAGGCTGGCCTCTCAGGCCCTGCTTCCTGCACTGCTGCTGTGCTTTGCAGTTTTCTTCTGAAAGTTACTTAGTTCAGGATCCCTGTCGACTCTTTTTCACCTTTTCATTTTTTCACTGTCCCAGCAGCGATGACCAGAGCTTTAACAAAGTGGCCGAGCGTGTCCTGATGAGGCTGCAGGAGAAGCTCAAAGGTGTCGAGGAGGGAACAGTGCTCAGCGTGGGAGGGCAGGTGAACCTCCTCATTCAGCAGGCCATGGACCCTAAAAACCTGAGCAAGCTTTTTCCTGGATGGAAACCCTGGGTGTAACTGGGAAGGATCACATAGGTTTTTTTATAAGAAACTTGTTTTTAAGCAACAAGGGCCGTGACATTTCAGATTATTTCCTAGTGAAAACATTTCATGAGCAGCAACTCTGAAGGTTTATATGGATTAATAYTAGGTGAATGTTCCTTTTCAAGAGCTTTAGCAAGCGCACGTTTTGTCCCCGCAGTTGTGCTCACCATGCAGTGCAGGGCACCAGCCACCGCTCTGACGGTCCTTGCCACCTGCAGGGCTGCTGGCTTTGCTTGGGCAAAGTGGGGACATCATCTCCTGGGAGCCTCGGATCCGTGGCTGTTGTTGGGCTCGCAGATAGCTGCAGTCTCGTAACTGGCTCTGCTTGGTAACCGGCGGGTGGAGAATGGATGATCTGAGAACCCCAAGTCACGAAAGAACCGGTCACAGAGCATTTCAAACGTGTGTGTGTGTGTGTGGTGAGGGGGTATAATACCTTAAGGATAATGCTACACTGATGCTTAACAGAAGAAAATATTTAGTTCATTTAACTCGAGCTTTCTTGATAACATAGGCTGACTGTGTCTTGAAATTCAGCACACCAGATCTGCTTGTCTAAATCAAATGAGTGTTTCCATATCTGGAATAAATACCTGTCAGAAACAGTGGACCTGTATTTTGAATACAATTTGGCCTCCAATTACCTAGTTTTACAGGAGACATCGCCCCTTATGAAAAAGTCTAATGTAATTGGATAGTCACTGAATACAGGTAAGAAGAGAATCTGYTCAAATAGTCTGTTACCAAGTAAATCTTGCCAAATCATTCTTATATTTAAAAAGTATGAGGAAAGTCTGGCATACTGTAGTATTATCCTAGTTTACGCTTTATGGATTTTTATAGTGGTGTAAATGATTTGATTTGTATTTGTACAGTCGATTTCCATTTTTTGTGCTGAA
This sequence comes from Eudromia elegans, assembly GCA_003342815.1. Taxonomy (NCBI): domain Eukaryota; kingdom Metazoa; phylum Chordata; class Aves; order Tinamiformes; family Tinamidae; genus Eudromia; species Eudromia elegans. The sequence goes on along the minus strand of PTEX01000010.1, from coordinate 7,298,844 downwards.
CCTTTTGCTTTATATGTTAATGCCAAGATGAGCTTTTTGTATTTTATTTTCATGAAGCTGACACACCTTTCTGTTCATCCTTGGAGCCTCATGTGCCTCTCGGCTGTCCCCCAGGCACAGCTCCCATGCAGGCAGCCCCAGCRCGCTGCCTGCAGAGCAGACTTCCCAGGCAGCTTTCCTCTATCCAACTGGAGGGACATGTGGGCAAGGGAGAATTGACAAACGGGACTCCACAAAAAGTACTTTGGGGTTCTTGCTTTTAAACAGTAACTGCCAAAGATTGCTACTTACTTTTATTCCAATAAATCCTCAGTTTTAGAAGTCAGAAGTATAAAAGTGATTACTTCACAAAAATGTATATTTTAAACTCACGTACATTTTCTGTGTGTATGAACAGGAAATATGGGCCTGGCGGGAAGTGCTGCTTTATTCTAGRCAATGGTTTTGTTACTAGTGTTACTACTGAAGATGACACATGGGTCAGTAGAGATAGGTAGTATTTTTGAGACCAAGATATATATTTACTGTATTAGTAAGCTAGAAGCAAAATTGCCTCTATAGCTTGCTTTTTCTTGGAATGCTCCATAGTAATTTCAAAAATCTACATTTAGAAAAGATCATTTCTAAGAAAAATGAGCCTGTGATATAATGCAAAGCAGAAGAGATTTTTAGCAGATGCTGATTTTTTTCAGAGAAATATATTTATGAGAAATTATTTGTTTCTGGTCTGACTTCTGYTGGACAAATGTCCTCAGCAATGCGAACTGCCTAAGTTAAAACGTTAGCAGATGAGCCATAGGGACTGGTGGACTCGGTCTGAGCTTCTCCATMGGCAAAGAGAACTGCCTGGGGACCAGGAACCAAACGGACCGTTTGGTGAGGAATGTGCTATGCAAAAAACCGAGTCCTCATCAGTGTGAGGCTGAAACCTTTCAGGGTTCTTGCAGGTAAAAACRCTAGAAAATCCTTTTGCCAATAACTGAATTGATTAGGTCGCTGCTCGGTGTTACTATGAAACTGTTAATATGAGAGATGTGTTTACTACTACCACTTTTTGAATGTGCTGAGATGTGMAGGTTCATCTCTTTGGGCACGGTGCACTGTTATACATTCTGTGTTAGCCCTTATTACAAACCTATCTGATGGGGAGGCTTTAATGACAAATAAAATCAATAAAAAACCTTTGCTGCATAATCTGTGTAGTGAAATTTGCTTCTGTGTCTGGTAAATGWCAATATTAAAACCTCTTACTGTTACTTTCATCCCTGTGACCTTCCTGTAAGCCAATACTGTGTTGTTTTGTGGGACACAGTGGTAGCCTGAAAGATGACTTATGGCAAAACTAATTAGTTTCACTAATGTAATGCTTATTAGTTTTAAATAAACTAATARGTTAAATACTGATAAACTAATAAATTAGTTAAAATATTAGTTTTAAATAAAATTCATCATTTCAGCAAGTAGGTTGAAGAGGGGTAGAGAATAGTTTTAAGGAGGGAATTTCCATTTTGTTTCCCTCATCTTCCAAAATGTACATCAAAAAAGCTTTTATTGGGATTAAAGAGCTGCATGTTGTTTATGTAGCCCACGCTGCCCTCGCCGTGCAGCAGTCCCGTGGCTGCATCCCAGGGGCAGYGGGATGGGCTGGCCAAGGCTGCACCCAGCACCTCCCCTCCCTCCCCTCTGCACCAGGAGCTGCCCAGCAGGGTGGTGCAACCAGCCCATTCCTGCAAACACCCAATAATTGGCAGAATTTGACTATATACTTGGGTTACTACACTAGAAGGGTATTTTTCCCTTCTAGTATATACAAGAACATATATACAAGCATATATATTATAGAAGGAACTATTTTCACCTTAAAAGAAAAAAAAAGGTCTTTTCGGTTCTCTCTGATGAACCAGTAGCATTATGCTTCCCATTTTTTTATTAATGATCACAGCMTTTTTACAGTATAGAACCTATGTATTTTTTTCTATCCAGACAAGGATCAGATTTTCCCAAAAGCTATTGGAATTCCCTATRAAAGCAGTTCCCGAAATCTACCTGCCTGTGGCAGACAATTCTTCAGCTTTTCCATGAAAAAGGTATTTTTATTCAAAAAAGGACAAAACATTTGGTTGCAGGTGCTGCTCAGGTGGCCATGGCTCCTGCAGGCAGAAAGAAGGCTTTGGAGACTGGATCCAGAAGCATTCCATGGAAACGACAGACTCTACAACMAAAGATGCAAAACATTAGGTGTTTTTTACCTTGTCTTTCCCAGCTTCTCTGAAGAATCCCAGGAATCATCAGTTCAGCCGATCCTAAATTACCTTTGTGCGAACAATCTAGAATTAAAGTCAGTAGTTACTGCCAGTAGCTCCATGTACAGGCAAGAGACACTGTGACCTTACAACAGCCATCAGCTCTCCCCACCTCCCTGTCCTGGGCAGCAATTTGACTTCCTCTCGCTAGGGCAGTGAGCAAAAACATCATTGACTGTCCTGGATGCAGAGCTGCAGTTTCAGGCCTCCAGCCTCAGGCTCTGTGTCCAGCCCTGCAGCAGGATAGCCAAGTGCTAAACACCACACAGGACTAGGAGGGTCTTTGCTCAAATAAGCACCTTCCCTGACCTCATGCTGCAGTGTGAGCCCACAGTCTGCTACGGGGCCCACTTACTTACCTTGTGATCTCAGCATGTTGCTGTGTCACACGGCTGAAATAAATAAAAATCCCAGGTAACATCAACTATCTGCACGGGAATCTTCCATACTGACCAGCGCTCTCTCCCTGTGTGGAACAGCTAAAGGAACCTGGCCAGGGAGAACCAGACTCAGCGCTTGAGGACTGAACCAGTATTCCTCTTTTTGAGATTTTTCACTCCCTGTATTTTGCTGGAATAATTACACAAGCTTTTAATACACAAGTAGCATTGGGTTAATTCATTTTTAAATTCTAAGCCCAGCGGCTCTAGGAAGCCGCATCCTACCACCGCCATGGGCACCTGGGGACACCGGTGCTCGGTGCGGCAGCGCCCCGGGGCCACGGCTCCCAGCACGGCGGTGCGTGGGGCACGAGCAGGGCTGGCGCACGAACGTGCCGGAGGCCTGGGCAGCTCCCCAGCCCAGCCTGTGAACTGCTCCGCGCGCAAAAGGGGAGGCCGGCCAAAACACAGCATGGACTTCAGACAACAGCAGCAACCAAAGCCTCSACCTGCTTGACCCCATGGCCCTCCAGCTCCCTTCCCAGCCCTCATTTCACATTAGAGACACAGGCTTCAATTAAGCAAAACCCCAGACGAACTACATGGCTCCTTAAAAATGAGTTAAGCCTTCACACAGACGCTGTTTCATCTTCCCAACGCTGGACGCTGTCTGCAACAGCCTGCTTTCCCCAGTGGTATTTCCCTCACGTGTTTTATCAGGGCAGGAACACCTACACAAATGGCACTGCTGCAGCTTTCTTGCTGGGAGGCTCCAGCTACATTTCCCCCTTAGTTCAAAGGGAGCCTGTTTATTCAGGGCAGGTGCTTCTTCCAACATAGCACCACATAAGAACTTCAGGGGAAGACTCAGGTTGACAGCCATGGCCTCTTGCCGATGGCTGGACTTGGAGCAGGCTGGCTGAAGGAAGCCCTGCAAGCTAGAACTTCACTAAAAGCAGAGGAAAATGGTCTTGGGCAGAGGGACAGAATAATCACAGTGTACACAGGGGAAATGTAATAAGTGTTTTCAGAAGAGGTTAAAGATGAAAATTACCTGGCAGTGATAAGTCTAAAGATCACTATCCCTCTGCAGTAATTTTCAGCTTTCAGCGTAAAGTTCGTGTATCAATCTATTGTGCATAAACTTTATGCATCAATCTATTGTGCATAAACTTTATGCTGGGCTCTGAAAAAAAGGGAAGTTACTGCAGCCAGAGTTTAGAACAGAAGCTGATCTGACTGCTGCTTGCATTCACAGAGCAATCTGCACGATAAGGTGGGTGATGTTGGCTTTATCTATCAGCCAGCACTTGCTGAGCCAGCTTCTACTGCTGAAACTGCAACTTCACAACGAAATAAAGCAAAATAGAGCTGAAGAATAGCAAAATTACCATGTACCCACTGGAGAAATTCCTTCCTCAAGGAAAGGGTGTATTTGCTGGTGTTATATTTGGTCGTGATGTGAAATCTGCTTCCCTTGTAGATAAGGAACCAAGACTCGCTGTTCTTCTCAAGTTAAGGTGTGGAATCTGGGACAATTCACATGTATCATGCGGTGATCGAAGAAACTGGAAGCCTAAGCGAAGAGTTGCAATGCAAGTCAGAAAGTCCATGATGTAATTTAGGCATTTAAAATAACTCTATCTTTACATCTACCTGTTACAATACCTACTATAAATAAATAAACAAACAAATAAACTAGAGCCAGTTCTATTTGTGTTGGAGGAGAAATAAAAAAGAAACAAAGCAAAATACAGTCTGCTTTTTTGAAAAACAAATATTATGGATAGTTTGTTGGCCATTTTTTTTTCCAGACAGCACGATTAGTCCTGAATTACATCAGACAATTTAAATTTTGCAAGTTTAAGTGAGAACAGACTCTGGCTCTGTGTTTGATATTTGTTTTTATTCTTTGTTTTTGGTTTGCCTCACTCTCCTAATCAGTCAATGCTGGATGTTCACACACCTACACGTTGCATATGGTGTAGGTAGATCATACACACTGAAAGCCTCCGGGCTATGTCAAGACACAGAAACCTAAGCTCAAGTGATGCCCTAGCAGCAGTTAGCAGTGCTACTGTTTAATTAAAAACTGTTTTAAAATCAATCTATTCAGATCTATGAAAACCATTGTGGGTGCAAATCACCACGGGACATACCTGTTTATAATTATCCCTTATCTGCTTAATCTTAATTCTGTCATTTACATGCAAGGTCTTGTAAGGCAATGACAATAAGAGAGAGATTCTGTCAAGGTAAACATTATATACGGAATGATAACAAAGACCTTTGTGACTGTGGCTCTCCTCAGGATATATGATGTTTTATGTTACTGCATAAAGCAAGAGGGTRTTTCATCACCAGCCAGTTTAAATTAGCCAGTATTTATGTAGTATAGGAAACCAGGCTCCCTATTCACACTGCTCCTAATGCTCTTCCCAAGTGCTTTCCTCCCAACTCCTACAGGATTTCCACCCTTAGTTTTTATGGTTGCCATGTATGTTTCTTTTTGCTTGCAAAAGCCCTTAATGGATGCGGATGTGTCTTCCCAGCACTTCACTAACTGTGTCCCACTTTCACTGGGGTAGCAGCTGTATTACAGATCTATCTGAGGGGTCTTCTCATACTGTTTGCTGCCATGAAAGAATTACTCATAATTTYAATTAAAGGCATGTTTGAAGCTTTCAAAATTGCATAATGCTTGAATAAGTTCCATGTATCTAAAATTATTTTAACAAATTAATCTGCTGATATAAACAGAAAAATTCTTTTTACGTTTATATCCTACTGCATGTCCAATTACTTTTGTTCAAGGATCTGAGAGACTCTACACTCTGAGGAGCTTTGTGGATTTCTTTCTTGGAAAAATAATCTGTTATACACATTCAATACACAAAACAAGTCTTTTACTTTGAATGTTGGCTGCCACACTGCATTTAATACATCCAATTTATAAATAGCTCTTTATTTTGATATCTATATTCCAAGCAAGTCTTGGAATTAATCAGAATTTACTGGGAAATGCTTTATCATCTGCTAGGCAAAGAATTAGGATGCTCTTTTTTTTGTTAGGATGCTCTATTTTTTCATGGTGTGAAGGTGAGTGTGAAATTACATGAACCAAGTGCTTTTCTGAAAGATGTTTGCTCTAGCAAACTGATGCCCAGCCATTGTGATAATTTATTTTTGCCATGTGCAAGATAATTCAGATTTCCTAATACCAGAAGTACAAAGTATCGACAGAACACAGAATATCTGCCTTTCAAAAGTAGGGTTTTTTTCCTGGACTTCTAAATTTAATAACTCTCTTTTAATTGTTAGATTGAAACAACTTCACATTTTAAAATTCACTACTACAAAAAGGATTGCTAGATCTTAATGATACATACACTRCTTTTTATGGAGACTATATTGTGGAATTAGAATCTTAGCAAATTACAGAAAAAAAACACTGGGATAAAAAAGGAACATTGTTGCTACTTTTAAATTAATTCTTATAAATTGAATCTTATTTAAGAAAACTCATGGCCATTACAGAGATGCCATTTTAGAGGCAGCCACTTACCTCGGCAGTTAGCTGACGAGTTGCTTGTTGCAGTTTTATTCCATTGGCTGATATACCTAGGCACATGAAAACATACATACATTGTATTTAGTGCATCACAATTTACAAAATCCTACACTGTAACATAACTTTATTTGATGGCTTGTTAGTCAGAATGGAAATACCTCCTCTTGCACTGCACGACAGGGTCCTGCAGAGAGTTTTAGAGAGTTTTATTCCGAGTTTATCACTAGCAATCCAGACTAAGATGCCAAGCACATACTTACTGCTCGTAGTTGAGTGCATTTGTCCATCTCAGTATTTCATCCACTTCCCAGTCCATCACACTGTTTGAGCCCTCTTTCTCCACCGTGTCAACCAGGCTTTCTGCAGCCCTTTGAATGAGCACGGCAGCAGCAGGATCTTCTGCGGTGACCCTCAAGCTTCCTGTATAATACCTAACAACAAGGAACCATTTTGCTTTAGGCTGCCTAGGACAGTTGTTCCTGCTAACTGTTCCACACAGCAGCAGTTCACCTGAAGTACAGGTTACAAATCCAGTCTGCAGCTCACCCAGGGTTTGAGGCTGGGCTGTCTGTCACCATGAACACTGAAACCTGGGGCAAACTGCTGGGAGCAGCAAACTGCTGCTCTGGGCTGGAACATGCCTCACCACCCCAAATGAAATTTGAGGGAACCCATTTCTGTTTGGAACAGGATGGTTACTTGCCCTGCAGAGCTTCTCAACTCTCTACTTTCACACATAAGCACTTTGAGGTAGGCAGTCACTACCAAGACTTGTAAGGCAGCTCTCCACAGCTTCTGTCCTCACATACCATGCTCAGGAGATGCTCACCCATCCACTCACAGAATCACTATGGTTGGAAAAGACCTTCAAGATCACCAAGTACAACTCTAAGCCCATCATTCATTGTCAGCTCTTTAACTGAGGGGGAAAGGAGGAACAAGGGAAGGTGGGTAGATGCCTCTGTTGGGATGTCTCTACATGGTAAAATGCTTACAGACTTTAAAGAACAGCAGAAACTCTCATTAATTAATCTGATGTCATACAATAACACACGATATAATAACAGTACTCTTCTATAATACATAAGTGATTACTACACAGTTCAAAACATTACGTTTGATCCAGTGTTATTTGTAATTAATTTTTAGCTATCTTTGAATAGAAATAAAAAGGKTCAGGTAGCTCTCAAACAAAACCTTCATTTATTCTAATATTAGAAGCTTGCTCTAAAGCAGAATCCATAAACAAACAGCAGAGAAAGAGGGAGGTCTCAGAAACTGAGAAAAGTTCACTCTGTTTGACAGTGAACATAGCAAAGAGCTAAGGAAGGGCTCGGCCACTCCTTGGATGCACCTACTTTAATCCACTGATAACTGAGCATGGCTAAACGCTTAATTTTACATTAGGTGCTTACGTTTTCAGGAGGTGATGGCAAGCTACATGGCCAAAGCCATGTATGGCCATCTATGGAACTTCCTCACAAGTCTGGGAAGAAATTTTATGGCCTTCTGTTACACCGTCATAACTTCTATGCAATGCTGCCAGATATCAACAAAGAAATCACAGAGAGAAGTAATAATGGCTTGGAATGAGGCTGCTTCTCTCTGGTTTGTGSCCCAAGTGCCCGCTGAAGAGTTTCTGAGTCACTTCATTAACAGAACTTGTGCAGTAGTTCTCAGTGAAAGCAGCTCGACATGATATTCAACACAACTCGATGCAGAACTTGTTTATCATGTACATGTTTTAATTAAGCAGGAAAAATAATCACTACTGAAAATAGCCATGACAAAGTTACTGTTCTAAACCTTTGAAGAAAACATGCGCACATAACTGAAAATTGCATTAACTCACATTTTTTTCATCCATTCAATTTTTCTCTTTTTTCGCTTTTTCTCAATTTCTTGCTTCCTCTTCATCTTAGAGTAATGAAACTCCTCTGCCTTTCTGTTTCCCTCATCTGTTACAGGATCTATAGTCCTCAAAAACTGTTGGTAAATGTGAAACATTGAGAGCATTTTATTGAACTGCCATTGCTGTTTTTAAATATGTTCTTATGTTTTGTTTATCATGATGACAGAGATACATCACTTTAACATTTTACTTAAATACTTAGTATCTAATACGCCTCATCAGAATCCATTTTGAGTCTCTCAAGTCACTATGTCTTCACACAAGCATTGATCCAACTACAATTGTTCCGCTCTGTAATTATCCGCCCAAACTCTGCCACACCTGGAGTTCTGTGACCAGGACTGAGCTCCCCAGTGCAAGAGAGACTGGGACACACTGGAGCGAGTGCAGTGAATAACCCCAGAGGGGATTAAGAGACTGGAGTTTCTCCCACAGAAGTAAAGGCTGACAGGGCTGGGCCTGCTCAGCCTGGAGCAGAGGAYGGAGATCTTAACAACGTGTTTAAAATTCTGTCAGAGGGTGTCCAGAAGATGGGGCCAGACACTCTTCAGTGGTACCAGTAATACAACAAGAGGCAACAGGCATTAACTGTAACAATGGCAGTTCCATCTGAATCTATGGAAGAACTCAAATGGCAAGGAATACAGAAAGAAACTAACATTTCAAGCTCAATCTCTAATTTCAACATAAACATAAGTGCAAAAACACAAACCTTCACACTCCACAAGATGGTACCTGTTTTTTTATTTAAGTTATGAGATATTTAGAGGTTAAAATAACTGCTCTAACTACACCTAGGTTAGATCAGCGTCAGAGCTGCAGAAGCACAAGAGTTCCACAGACATGTCTCACTCAAGGAAACTCTTCAGTTTATCTTTCTTCAGGTCAAATTGATACCAGAAAACTGTGCTTGTGCAGACCTTTAAGAAACCTTTAAGACCTTTAAACCTTTTAAGACCTTTAAGAAAGACTGCCAAAAACACAACTGCCTCCAAAATAATAATTAAAAAAACTCACAATTTTAAGATAATTTGATGTTGACATTTTCTGCTTTTTTCTTTTTTTCTACCAGACTATAAAAAGCTACAGAAGTATGCTTATCAATCTCCAATTTTGTCAGAAATTGCATTTTATTATCTGTTAATCTAAACGTAGTTAAGTTTTAAGTTTACAGTTAAGTAATGGAATATTTCATAGAATCATAGAATCATAGAATGGCTAGGGTTGGAAGGGACCTCTAGAGGTCATCTAGTCCAATCGCCCTGCACACGCAGGGTCCCCTAGAGCATGTGGCACAGGGTGATGTCCAGGCGGGTTTGGAAGATCTCCAGAGAAGGAGACTCCACCACCTCTCTGGGCAGCCTGTTCCAGTGCTCTGTCACCCTCACCGTTAAGAAATTCTTCCTCAAGTTCCTGTGGAACTTTTGGTGCCTCAATTTGTGGCTGTTTCCCCTAGTTCTATCGCTGGCCACCACTGAGAAGAGGCCAGCCCCCTCCTTCTCATTCCCTGTCTTGAGATATTTATATACATTGATCAGATCCCCTCTCAGTCTTCTCTTCTGCAGGCTGAAGAGGCCCAGCTCTCTCAGCCTTTGCTCATAGGGCAGATGTTCCAGGCCCCTAATCATCTTTGTGGCCCTGCACTGGACTCTCTCTAGCAGCTCCACGTCCCTCCTGCACTGGGGAGCCCAGAACTGCACACAGTACTCGAGGTGCGGCCTCACCAGGGCTGAGTAGAGGGGCAGAATCACCTCCCTCGACCTGTCTCCAGACGCTCTGCTTAATGCACCCCAGGATCCCATTGGCCTTCTTGGCCACGAGGGCACACTGCTGCCTCATGGTCAACTTGTTGTCCACCATGACVCCCAGGTCCCTCTCTGCGGGGCTGCTCTCCAGGAGGTCRGTCCCCAGCCTGTAGGCATGTCTAGGGTTATTCCTCCCCAGGTGCAGGACCCTACACTTGCCCTTGTTGAACTTCATGAGGTTACTCGCCGCCCAGCTGTCCAGTCTGTCCAGGTSCCTCTGGATGGCAGCGCAGCCCTCAGGGCTGTCAGCTATTCCTCCCAGCTTGGTATCATCAGCAAACTTGCTGAGGGAGCACTCCATCCCTTCATCYAGGTCGTTAATGAATAAATTGAATAGGACCGGACCAAGGACTTACCCCTGGGGGACACCACTATCCACAGGCCTCCAGCTGGACTCGGCACCGCTGATTACTACTCTCTGGGCCCTGTCATTTAGCCAGTTCCTAATCTACCTCACTGTCCAATTTCAGGTCATTGTTCTTATTTAAGCACTATATTATGTCTTTACAACTAGGCCTTTTTCACAGCTGACAAAGTCTTGTGGAATAGTACTCAAAGATATTTAAACACACTCTTATTTAGTATGTTTTGCAATGACTAAGTTAGGAAGAATGTATTACAAATAAAGGATTATAGCAGTATCTCATGTAAATCTTCAATCATTAACTCATATGACAACAAAGATCTTGTCTGTGATGATTTTATATATAGACTATGTGAAATAATCTTCCAGTTTACACACAGGACAACCATGAAGAAAAAGATGAGCTAAAGTATTAGAGGAAAATAGTTTGTTTTCTTTTGCTTACTCTGATGGAAAGAAGTCTCCAACCATTGTTCTCTATACGCTTGTACCAACCACTGCCATCATCCTTCCATATTTTTCCATGAATCCTTTCCTGCAGCACCTGCTTGGGATTTGGTTTTGTATAGTCTTTAGGGCTGTTGGCACACATGTCCACAATAGGTCTATGAGTGAATATTTTATAATAAATGTTTGGAGGAAAATTTGCCTGTAGAGAAATATTACATTAGAACATGCTTTTTAGAACATATTCATTCCTTAGAATATATAAAAGATTGAAAGTTTATAATAAACTCAAATAGGAATTCGATAGATATGGAACTTACACTTGATAATAGCCTTTATAAATCATCAAAAGAGTATACACCCACATGTATATTAGTTGATTAAAACAGTAACAACAACTTTGTATTTCTTTAAAATTCACTCAATTGAACTGCCAAGTGATTTACTGAATCATGGCACCCAACTGAATCAATGTAGCTTCTCTCAAAATCACTGTAAATTGCCCAGAAAATACTGGTCTGTGTAACATGGTCTCATAAAACACACTAGTTGTCTTCACTTCATCAATCAATCCTTATCTTGCTAAAAAGAAACTAAATGAGAACATTCTAGCCATGGTGTTATTCCAGTATACTTCCTGGAAGACTTGGAAAATGCTTTTAGAAATAGCATGAAGAGAGTAGAGAGGTTGAAAACCACCACTCATTAATAATTACATCAGGTATTATCATATTCAAACATATCACTCAAACATATCAGGTATTATCATATTCAAACATATCAGGTATTATCATTCAAACATATTATTTTTCAAATTTTACTGTAGTAAGATTCTGTCAGAAGCTACACATCACATGCTCCCTCTGCAGTTAAGAGAGCTGAAGTCACTTCCACAAAAAATTTACCACAACTAAGATACTAATTATCCTCTCAAGAGAACAATTTCTTCCTCTTGTCTACACTGGGACCTTGAAAAATTACCCTCTTTGCTGATTTATCTCAGCTAAAGGCAGCTGGAATATATCTGGCAATGAAAAGTCTGCCATAAAAAACTCTCTTCCACCAAAATGAACTTAAAAACTACATTCAGACAAGAAGTGTGGTGCTCTTGGATCAATCATAAGTCTCTAAGTCAGTAAGACAGACAAGTGACCGGAACTGTAGAAATAAAGGTCACTTTTTTTTTTTTTGATGTTTAATAATTTAATAATCTGGTTTTATTCATCTGGACTAGTTAACTTGAACATATTTATTTTATACAAATGTGCTTAAAGTTTTCATGTACTAGTCATGTCTGTGCATCAGAATGAATCCACAAGTGTATATCACACACTGGAAAATGATACTTACACCACCCAGTCTGAATTTGATGAAAGCACCTGCTGCAACATCTAGCAACTCTGCCTGTAAGTAGAAAAGTAATTATCTTGAATGCTTTCATGGTAAGTAATGCAGAAACAGTTATGAGCAATTGCATTATTCCATTTTTGAAAGAAAAGCTAAGCTTGAAATCTTTCAATACATGTGTTGAATACAGTATTAGTTAGACACCAAGAGACCCAATACTCGGGTGGGGTTCTGAGGAGTACAACCAAGAGGATGACCTCATGGAAGCAGCATATTTTTCAGTCTCAGCTGTTTTAATTGCTTGGATTATTCTCCCTGAGTGATTCCAGATCTGTCCATTTCTTAGCAAAGATGTCATATAATTGACTACTGCAATCAAGAATTTGGAGAATTCTGCTCTCATTCTTCAAAGAAGTTTGTTCAAAGAAATTTTGTTAATGCAAACATAAAACTCCATCTAGTAAAATACCCTCTCCTTGATACTGCTCGTTCTCAGATGCTTAAGAGACAACAGAAGAAACACAAGAACTGCAGAAGTGTTTTCTTATACCTAAACCAACATATTCAGTAATCACAGATGGACCTACCTCCTGTGGATTTAACTAAGTTTTAAATCCATTTCTATCTATAAAGATGTGTATCAGTAAGTTCCAAATTTAACTATTCACTCTGTGAAAAAGCAATTCTTTTCAGGAAGGCAACCAAGCAGGAAGAGGAATTTGGGGTCATACAAAAATCAGTCCCCCAAAGCCAGCTAGGAAAGACAGAGAAGCCCTGACTGACAGAAGGGTAGTAGGTCTGTGATACGAGGATCTGTACATTTCTTATCAGTACAGACTATTACAGCAAGATCTGGCTCCACATTCAGACTCCTGAATCTATGCTTTCCTGTATTACATGTGAACTAGGCCCTGAGGCAGCTCGTCAATAGGGAGCTGCTTGATATCATCAGGGGAGTTTAGATAGCAATTCAGTTGACCAAGTATTGTCTATTTTCTGATGAAATAAGTCACTCTCCAGGTTCTGTCAACTCTACCTACCAAACCTGAACTGACTATAATGACACTGCAACTACCCAATAACATGTCAACACTTTAATTAGGTGTCTGAATCTGCAGCTGAATTCCAGTCTTAATTATACTTAACAGGCTTTATAGTTTGTTACAAATTCTTGTGATTAAAAATAAACTGTCTTATTTAAAGCTATTTTATCTCCCTGTATTTATGAACTACAGATCTCAAAAAGAAGAAATAAAAGGACAAAAGTTTTCAGGTCTTCCTTTCCAACTGCATTTGTGATGTTTGCTGTATGTAAAAATCCAAACTAAACAGCAAGACCACAAAGGGAAGCAGAAACACATCTGGCCCTAACTGTCAACACCTACTGTTCAGATAACCAATTTTCTTTCTAAATCTCATAAAATAATTTTTCCGTGAATACTCCATTTCAATTACTTTGTAGCACCACAGAAACAGGGATTTGATCAGGCTTAAGTCCTCTGCTAGAGAAAGCAGGAAACATGTACAACATAACAAGCTTTCTAGCACACAAAGCTGCTAAAGAAACATAGCATCCATAGCCTCCCATGAGTAAGTACATGGAAGTCACCTTGGCCTATAAAAACTCTTTTTTACTTCTAGAAGATAACTGGCTTTTATATGCTTTGTCTCTTTCTCTTCTTTTTTTTTCATATCTGTTTTGTTTATGCTTTTATTTTGATGTTCAGCTCTGTTCTGCCTTGGATCACAGCTTCAATTTTGTTTAAACTCAAACTCCAGCCAAACTGTGGGTCTCAGAAAAAAAAAAAGAGGGCAACCAAAACCACCGTTTAATTTACAATATTGTAATGACTGTCATTTTCCAACACTGTATCGCAAACATAGAACACTGAAACAAGCTATGGTTAAAACACAATCTTACTTCACCTTGTTGTGCAACTTGAACAGTGCTGTAGAACAGCCCTTACCTCCCGAGGGTCAATACACTTCATGAGCAGACGAGGATCTCCTGTTCCTTTAAAGCTGATTATTTCTTTGTAGCATTGAAATATATGCACATCCTGCAGAGAAGTGACCACACTCTAAGAAGGGCAGTCTTTGTATTTTGCAGTTTTGGAAAAGAGCTCTAAGTGACTTTCCCACATCCAACCTTATAGAACTTAAGATGAATTGAGGTATAATTTCTGAAATGGTCTAAGATATTGTATTTACCTAAGAGATACTGAACACATCATAGGAAAAAATAGTTTTCAGTAGTACCAGAATAAGGTAAAAATTAAAGAAAGCTACTTGTCTGCACGCTATGGACTACTACAAAAGAGGATGGCACCAAACACATTGCTGGTGGGTGTCCATCAGTAGGAGAGCAGCAATGTTCTGGAATACTGCAATGCAAAAGTTAGGTAAAGGCTCTGAGCTTCCAGATTATTTTCTTCTTTTCCTTGATCTTTGACAGTGAGTTCCTAACATGAGATATAATGCCAATGAACATAGTATTTTGTAATTTGGCCAGGACTCTGAGATCTGCCATGGAATCAATATAGAAAAAAAGTAAATTAAAAACTAAAAACTCAAAGTAAAAGGTTGAGTAGRTAATTCCAGGTAGTTGCCTAGAGGACACGTACTTAGTGCATTCTGCCTCACGACTACCAAACAGCAAGGTAGGATTGACCCTGCTTACAGAGAATGCAGCTGCCCAGGCAGTGACAGAGGATAGAGCCATATTGGTGCATCACAATCATCTACTAGCCAAGAAGGCAAGATAGACTGGTCCCCCTCACAGAAGAATGATGTCCAAGTACCGGACAACAAGGCTAAAAATAGAGAAATTCACAAGAAAGATATCCATTGAGGGCTGCTAAATATATAGGTATTATATCCATTTATTGCCACCTTCTTATTTTTCTCTCTAGATATCCTTTTCTGACTATGGTTGGAGACAGAATACTTGTTCAAATACATCTCTCATCATCCAGTGCAGGTGGTCTTACAAAGACAGGACAGTGATGAAAAGACTTGTTGTGAGGGGAGAATGAAGATCCAGGCTGCAAACTCCAGAGGCAAAAAGGATAAAAAAAAAAATCAAGAATAGAGAGTAGAGTAACACAAAGTCTCGACCCAGCCTCAAGAAATAAAAGAGCATCAGACAATGGTGACAGAGCCTTGAGCCTGGGGTTAAAATACATATATATATTTATATTTATATGTATAGATACATATATACACAGAAATCTGTAGGAAATAGAAGAAGAGAGAACTCAGGTCAAAGCTGAAGGGAGAGACACACGCTCACTCAGAAAAGGTTTGTGCACAAGCATCTTTAAGAGGCCTTTCACTAGAGCACATCCAGAAAATAGAATTATGTATCAATAAACAGCAAAAGAAATTTGAGAGGGAGTCCCATGCTGAATAGGATCCCACAGGGAGGTGAAAATGCATAAATAGCATTTTACATCTGATGTTGATTCAACCTATYTCCACCTGTGTACCATGACACAGGCTTTAATTAAATGTTACACACCTTGTCTTCCCAAYGGCTCTCATCCCACCTATAAATGTATCCTAATAAATGCTGTTTTAATACCTTCCATACTTCTAATTACAATACTCACAGAAATTACTGACATATAAACATATAAACAGTCTTAAAACAACAGACACATTTTTACAAAAAAAAACAGTCATATTTTGTACATTTTACTTACCATGCACTCCCAATTTATTATTTTATTTCTTCTTCAACTGCCAGGACCTTCATTACTTAAAAAAATGATTTCTTTTTCCCATTCCTACCTCAGAGCCCTACGAGCACTTTTCACAACCACAGAATGTTTAGTATTACTTAATGGAGTTCTGTGCTGCATTCTCCGTATAATCCTCAATTACAGATGTTACCAGATCTCAGGTGTACACCTCACAGAATTTGAGAATTATTAAAGTTCAAGTCTCAAACAACAAACAAAACCGAAAAGCTCCGATAAGCCAATATAAAATTATCACATCCTGTGCATTTTTGCAATATACAGTATTATTTATATTTGTAGAATATATCACAATATACTTCTGGGCACTGTTAACCACCTATTAAGAGTGAGGAGTCCCTCTTGAAGATGGTAGGTATGGTGAGATCACGTGGGAGAAATTCTCTCTCCTGGCAGAGTATTCACTGTCACTCTGATTCAACGAAGACAAGGATTTAGTGAAGAGAAAGTTTTAGTATCTACTGAACCATATCATAAAAAACAAACAGCATTTCAGACTTACCATATAGCTTCTCCAGCACCTCTGTATAATTCTTGCAGCGTGATCCTGTTTCTCAGTAGGTGCAGCAGGGAAGACACCAACTGGGATGTTCTCTCCTTCCATTGACATTACAAATATCTAAATGAAAGCAATATTCAAGTATACTGTTATTAAATATTCCAAAACTGATGCAATTACTATTTTCATGGTCCTTTTACTTTAGAATCAGCTTGAAGCATGTATTCAATAGACAAAGAAGGAAAGCAGTCTGTAAGTTKAAAGTATAAAATATTATTCTTTTCTACTGTTTCCTCCTTGGATTCCTCCTTGCAACCTTAAGCAGACCTCTGAATGAGGAATTCTTAGTAACTGGCAAAAAGGGGCCTAAAGGGCTTCCTTTTCAAAGGGCCTAACTACATAACTACAAACAAGTAATTACCACATTCGACCACCACAACTACAATCCCATATTTTATGTGTTTAAGTGACATGCAGTCTCAAGCATCTCTGTGAAAAAACATGCTTAGTGCCTTGTATTATTACAGAGAAACTGGACACCATAGAAACATGAATAAACTGAAATCCAGAACAGTGACAGCTAACAAGGATCTGTGCAAACCCTATGAACACTTCATGTTTTGTAATGCTTAATCTGAAAATCACTAGCAACTATCTTTCAGTTTCGACATGTGAAGCACAGCCACTTGGGAACCTGTTCTTCCATAAAAAAACAACAAAAACACTATCTTCATCACTAGCCAGCTGACTCCCGAAATTCATCATTTCCCTAAATAGGCACTCCAGGAAGAGGAAGAAGCAGAGTTTTACTCAGGAAGCAGAACTATGGGCACAAAAGTTCACCTTCCCCCCMTTCACTCCAAGTATCAGCAGGTGTAGTCTGACACCTGATAGTGTACAGGTGTCTGATAATGAACAACTCCACGTGATCAGTGGTATAAAACTAATGAACCAAGGGCACTTTTAGATGCCAAAATACCRTGATTCAGAATTTTACTTTGAAAGCGGCTAAAATAGCCTCCCCAAAMCCAGAATATGCTTTCTTCACCTCTGGAGCAATACAACAGATACACATACCCTCTGTTTAAAGGAAAAATAGATCTGTATTTCTATTTCWGTGGGATTAATCACGGTAATAAAATTACTAATGGAATTTTATTTTACTTTTCTCTTTTCAATGCCCACCACTGACCATTTCYAGTAGGTGGACCACAGCTTTCTAAGCAATGACACCTGCATAAACCTCATTAAGCAAAATGGCAGGGGAAAAACAGCTCTAAAACAAATCTTCCTGTATCAGGAAAGACAAGAAAGTCTTTCCACTACATGTAGACATCTCCTTAACAAAACTGAGAAATTACATACAGAAAACTATTTTGAGTTGCTAATAACACGGGCTGCACACAGAGTAAGTCCTGTTGCTGCCAACTGCCTGTTGCTGAGGCCTTCTGCTGACCACATTGTCATCAGCATCTACCACAATGTCCACCTCTGGGCCACGTTTCTATCCAACACATTTATTTTACCCTCCTCCTCATCTGCCTTTTTTCTCCAATAAAATGTCACTGTGACTCTACCATATACAAAAATAAAACTAGCTCGTCTATAGAATGGATTTTCAGAAAGCTGTGAAAAAAAMCTCATTATTTGTAGCTTTACCTCTTTCGGGTGTAGTTCTCAGTATGCCAAACGTGGCACGTTCTTTAAGCGCTGTTAATGTATCAGTAGCTCAAGATTTACTGGCAAATCCATGCGTTGTGCATCTACTCTTCTTTATCGGACATGCCACTTCCTTCCATCAAGGCCTTCTCATTGGGAATTATGACTAAAGTCTGAATAACAAAATAGAAATGCCCACTTTAGGGTTCTCCATGAACATATCTTTCCACAGCAGGTATTTCTAGCTCCTTACTCTGATGGACAGCCCTTCTTACCAACTGCAATTAAGATCACAACATTAACTAATTAAATAGATAAACAAATAAACAAATAAATAAATAAAGAGGGGAGTGAATTAGTGTGTTGTCCCCAAAGGCCCCTGAACCTGGGCAGGTTTCAGGGCCTGCACCTGCTGCCACTTCCCAGCAGCAGGGCCCACGGTGGCGGCTGAGCTCCGGCACAGCRGCCATGGTGGACACCGCCATCCCGAGGGACACCGGGGGACACACRGGGCGCCCTTTAATTATGGGTGTCCCCRCTGCGCGGCTCCCAACGCGGAGAACAGCCCCGTGCCCCGGCCGCCGCCATCTTCTCGCCCGCGCTGCCCCTGAGGCCGCCGCGCCGCGCGGGGAGGGAAGGCGGGAGGCGGGCGGCCCGCGGAGCCTCCGCCGCCACCTCGCCCACCTGGGCCCCGCGGCGAGCCCGGGCTGCTCCGCCGGGAAGCGGCCGCCGCCCCAACGGCTCCCCCGGCGGCGGCCCCGGGCAGCGCGCCCGGCTCTGCCCCCGCGGCCCTCCGCGAGGGGCGGCGTGAGGGGAAGGCGGCCTGCCCGCGGGCACCCGGAGCGTCCCCTGTGAGYGCCCAACGCACGCGGCTCTGTGTACTCGTCTGCACACATGTATGTAATTATACATGATCTGCACACACATATATATGCATGTGACTCACTCCGTTGTGCAAGGTGTATCGTTTCATAAGTACACAAGGTCGGTCCCTTCGAATAGAGATTACCGGATAACCTAACCAGTCTCCTAATTCTGGGTAGATCARTTAAATGTTGCAGCAGTTTGGGTACTACTTCAAAGCCCCCTAGCTTTTATAGTCCTCTTATTCTGTCAGTAATTCGGAGGCCTGATCGATGACCTTCATAGTCACTCTTGTAGGTCCAGCCTCAGCTAGTGGGGTTTTT
This sequence comes from Eudromia elegans, assembly GCA_003342815.1. NCBI lineage: Eukaryota > Metazoa > Chordata > Aves > Tinamiformes > Tinamidae > Eudromia > Eudromia elegans. The sequence goes on along the minus strand of PTEX01000010.1, from coordinate 7,279,609 downwards.
AAAATTAACTGGAGCTGGAAAGAAGAGACTCTTTCGTTTTGGTGCATTAATCTTTCTCATTGTTCAGCATATTCTCTGGAATTGTTTATTTGTTATCAGGTGCAAAACACTGGGCAATGCGGAACAAGGGAGGTCTTTAAAAGGTAGCGAATGCAGTAACGGGAAGGAGCTGGAAAGGACAYGTGCATGTGTAAGCCGAGCTCTCGCCTTTCATGTAACAGCAATATTCAAAATCCTTGTACAAAAGAGCAGATATAAAGCAGGAGAAACCCACCCAGGATTTACTCGTGACTTTGAAACCCGGTCAGGGAATCCGAGGCTTGGAAACAGGACCACGCAAGCGGCATCGGCATGAGTCCTGCTTGGCAGCAGGCCGACGCTTGCTGACTCGTAGGGTGCATTTTGAAGGGTGCCCAGGCCAGTTTTGGGAGCCACATCTTGCCAGGGGCCCTCGTCTCCATCAGTATGCAAAATTGAAATATATTAGAGAAAGTAATTATGTGTAATTCCATGTGAAATAAGAAATGCAAAGCTAAATCCAGACAAATGCTAGTGTTTGGCAATCGAGAGRGAATGCAAATGTGTGTGCATTACTATACACGTGTAGATGCAAAGATAAATATGTGACATTTTTCACTGTATTAAATGCTAAGCTAACTGAGAATATTGGGGGTAGTTGCTGTGGTGTGAGTGAATTGTGCCTGCTTCCCAGAAAATGCTGGGAGAGATGTCTTGGATTGCATGATGCTAATGGGCAGGCGCTGCAAGGTTAGTATTCCTAAGCAGCAGCAGTGATAATTTGGCCATTTATTTGTTCAGTTTTGTTTTCTTTGCTCTTAGTCACAACTAAAGTCTSTCTTAGTAGGCAATGGATAATTTAATCTTCACTTTTGATGACTTTTCAAGACAGGAAGGAAGGAAAATATTACAGGGTATGCTTCAGTTGAATTACAATGTTCCTGGTGTGAAAGAGGACCTTACCTTTGTCCTTCCTAGTCTTGGGCGTTATCAGAATATACTTATTTTATCAGAAAATGCTTATTTCTAGTGAAAACTCTGAGTTACAGGAAAGAGATTTTAACCTTTGGGTTATAAATTGGGGACAATGTAGCATAGTGAGCCACATCATTAAGTCCAAAATGAATAAAATGATTTACAGAGCTTTTGCAATAAGAAACAACCTATTTTAACAGGAAACCTCTGAATGTGTTATTTAAGTGGCTGGTTTCGCTACATATTTTCTAATTTTCAATATAATTCAGAATTCTTTACAAACAGGTCATCTTGCTCTCAGAAACATGCTTTGGACTGCAGTCTGATATGGTGCAGTTTTCCATGATTAAACATTTTATGGGTTTGGTGAGAACTGATGTTTCTCACTTTCATTTAGTTTTTCACACCTTGCCATAAAATTTTATTTTGTGGCATAAAAACTATCTCATAAATCTGGCAGGAGCAATAAAGTTTGTTCTCCATAACGTTGACAGTTTTGCATGGCATTTCTTACTTTATGTTTTTGGCCTCACTTGACAAATGGTGGAGCGACTTGTGGGAGTTAGTTTAGGGATAACTATTCAAGATGCTGGACAGTCCTCTCCAATAATTCACTCAGAAGAGAGGCTTCTTAGTCAGTCTCAGAAGATGCCGTGTCTCAGAGGAAAGAGATTCAACCCATTTTTTTGCATGTTTGTGATTAAGGGGCTTTTAGCTTGGTTAATTATTTCATTGGATCAGGTAACTTTGTTTTTTATTACAGCTAGGCAAAAACCATATGCCATTTATTCTAATGGGACCAAAATCTGGTCTTTCTATGTGGACATCATTTGTATTCTCCATCAGAGGTGTTTTTACAGTGACATCCTTAACAAGATAGTCCATCAAGGATCTGATGACAACTACACCTAGTAATCTACTTGACAGATCCAGTTCAACAGCTCTTACACATTACTGCATGTCATCAAAGCAGGGTGTAGCTTATGTTAAATACACACAGCAAACATTTGATAGTGGACCATTGTTGCTTGAGAAAGTTGGAGCAATAACTTATTAGSAGAAGAGTTGTTTTGATTTAGAGTAACACTAACTTCTGACTGGGATGGAGAAACCACCCACTGCTTATGAGGGCAGTCCAGTCGTTAAATTCAAGTATGCGCTGACTAGAAACTTCCTGTAATTCAAGCTGAAAAATAGGTGTAACTCTCCTGAACTTGTTTGTAATCRTACTCACTGTTGTTTGCTCCTGAAGGACTTCAACCAAATGTCGTTTCACTTTGGTTCATGAACAGGCATATGATAAGAGCTGTTACTAGAGTAGACYTTACTCAATTTGGAAAAGGGGACAGGTTGCCTGTTTGGAGTTTTACATGGAAAACCCAGTTTTCCTGTGGCTTAATTTTGAAATAGAAAATCCAATTGCTACTGTGTGTTTCTGTGACTAGAAYGGAGCTGCAACAAGTGAAAATTATTATCTTACAAAACAATATTTAAGTAACAATAACCCTTGCTTTAATTCCAGTAAACAATTCAATATATACATACTCTATATAATAGTATACAATATTATTTAATATAATAATAGTTATCAAAATCTACATCTTTTTTCTGGGTACTTGGGACGATACTTGTTTGAAACAAGATTTTATCATAGGAACACTTCTTTTCTTGCAAGCAAATAATAATTTAGAAACTATTGAATAACAAATGTTCAGAATTATTCTGCATCTTATGTATGYGCTGCTTGCATTTAATTAGTGCCAAATATGTACAGTACATCATGAAATCATACATCATGAAATTGATCAGCACTGCCTGAAAATGCCTGTATTTGGTTTTTAAGACAGAAAAGACAATTGCCATTAAGTGCAAATATAGATTTACACTTTTCAGATTGAATTACAGGCCCTTCCTGGCCAGTGTGACTACATTGCTGTACAGACACAAGTGAGTCTTTAAATGGAAAGGGGGAAATGTCAGTTATGTAAGGTGGAATGGGTGTGAGAAAAGGCTTGCTGGAGTTGGTCAGCTGGAAAACTGTGGGCTGGTCCACATTAAAATAGCTTTGTTCAGGTGGCAGGAGAAAAGCAGAACTCACTGGCAGATGCAGCTTGCAAAGGACATTCCTGTCATTTTTTTTTTAAGTAATCCACCTTGCCAAATACACTAAGTCATCCTAAGGACTTCTGCCAGAATTAGCTGAATTTCGCTATAGGATTTTGCTGCATAATTGTCTCACAGGTGATACTTAATTGACTCCTCTATGTCTTCCATTTAGGCTGATAAAGTTTAACTGTAAAACCCTGAGCCTTCATTTTAAAATTGTGCATTATCCATTCCAGGAGTTCARTATACCCTAGAGAGTGCTAGTGCAGTGCTACTGTATAGAGTGATACTGCCCTGGTGTAGATCTTTAAGTTTATTTTGTAAAATTCACTTCACACRCTGTATTCACTAAAAATATATACCAGACTATTATCAGTTACATCAATTTTTCCTTAAAAAAGTAGCAACATTTATCAGCAGAGCATTTTGTGATTGGTTTGGATTTTACATATATGTGATTTTATGACATGAAATGAATGCTACTGGCCAAATTACCTTTCCTGAGAGGTGTCAGCCAGGTTTTGCGCAGAAAGTCTTCATCACTTTGGAGCAAAAACAATTTCCATGCTAACCCATTTTCTCTATGTCAGCAAAAATTTAACAACGAGGTTACTTTCACRGCAAAGTTTTTTGCCAACAGTGAAAACTTTGGCACAAGTAATAGGAGTGCAGTTCTGGGTGCAGTTCTGGGCTCCTCAGGACAAGAGGGACGTGGAGCTTCTAGAGAGGGTCCAGCGCAGAACCACAAAGATGATTAAGGGACTGGAGCACCTACCATATGAGCAAAGACTAAGCGAGCTGGGCCTGTTTAGCCTGAAGAAGAGAAGACTGAGAGGAGAACTGATCAATATGTATAAGTACCTGAGGAATGAGTGTGGGGAGGAGGGGGGCCAAGCTTGTCTCAGTGACGGCCGTGACAGGACAAGGTATAACGGGCACAAGTTTAAACAYAGGCAGTTCCATCTCCATGTGAGGAGGAACTTCTCTCCTGTGAGGGTGCCAGAGCCCTGGAASAGGCTGCCCAGAGAGGCTGTGGAGTCTCCTYSTCTGGAGRTCTTCCRAACCCGCCTGGCTGCCACCCTGTGCCCCGTGCTCTGGGTGTCCCTGCTGGAGCAGGGGGTTGGACTAGATGATCTCTAGAGGTCCCTTCCAATTCCCATTCTGGGATTCTGTGAGTAACATGCAGGAAGAAATCTGGTGTCAGACCTGSAGATGCTCACTTGGATCCTTAGATCATTTTGGCTCGTCCCAGCTATTAGGTCCTGAAGTGGCRAATTACACAAACATCTGTGTGGCAAAAGCTACAGTGGAAAATTGGATCTTATAAGTATAGCTTGAATTGACCAGATTTAATAAGTTCCATCCAGAATAACTTATTCTCTGTTTTTAGCAATAAGTTGAAATGTTTAATGCAATATAGCTTATGTCTGTGGAGTCATATGTGTACTGCAGTACTATTGAAGATTGCAATAATAGTTTCATAGCCTTAACATCTAACRTTAGCATATCGATATCACTTAGTCAATATTATCCATCAATATTGTCATATATTCATACACATGAGTACTGTCGGAAGTCCCAATAGAGGAAAGCTGCTTGGCCTGCTGGAGACACTCAAGAACTGTGTCTTTTTACCGTTGCACTATGCAACTGGGTATRTACTTGTTGTATAGCTGAAATAGCTGTGAAATTATTCATAGAATAATTCAGGCTGGAGGGGACATCTGGAGGTTATGTTGTGTGAGCCCTCTCTGAGCGCAGGTGCAGTAAGATGAGATTGCTCAGGGCCTTGCTCCCCTGAATTCTGAGCATCTGCAACTTTTTGACCAGTATTTCACCAGTCTTAATGTGATTTTCTTTTTCCTTAGGTGGCTGGATTTTTCCATGCTGCAGCTGGTGTCTGTTGTTTGCTGCCTTCCCCAGCACCTCTGGGAAGAGCMTGGCTGCATCGTCTCTGCTCACGTCCTTGAGGTAGCGGTGGACAGCAGTGCCATCCTTCCAGCAGCCTTTCCTAAGGCAGAAAAAAGCCACTTTCTCAGCGTCGTGTGCCCCAGGCTGTTAATCATCCTGGTGGCCTCCACTGGCCTCATCCACGTGTTTCTCRTGCTGGGAAGCGCAGAACTGGGTACAGCACTGAGGGTGCAGTCGAAATGTTTGCCTTGGCTTGCTAGCCCCRCTCGTGTAATGGACCTCTCATTTCTGGCCCCCGCACGATGGCACAATTGAGGCAGGTGGCTCTCARATGTCCCCAGACAGACACAGAATAACTCCTTTAAAGCAAAATACAAAGTCAGGGCCATAACTCTTTATATTACATATTTTCTTGAATAATCAACTCAGGACAAAAGCTAACAAAGAGTATTCATGTRCCCTTGTTAGTCAGATTCTTRTGGTTATATTTTGGGAGGTTAATAATGTATTCAAATAAAAYGTTGCCCTTCTCCACTGCACACTTTTGAAAACCTGAAGCAGCTGATAATATCCTGGGTTTATGTGATGCACCTCTTCTTTATTGTCATTTCTTTGCAAGCTTCTCAAACATGCTCAAACAGGTAATACACAATTTTCCTGTCAGCTCTTCTCCCTAGCTAAATAATTTACTTTCTAATGTAATAAATGTGGGGCGTATGCTTCCTGGGAGTGATGCTGGCATCTGACATTCCATCACACTTGCTTATAGTTTGTTTTTTTAAAATTGTGGATCTACAAGGCAGACCTGGACGCAATACTGTCATGAAACTTGGGTGTGTTAGTTATCTTCAAGTAGATCTCAAAAAAGAYAGTTTACAACTGTCTCCTTCCTGGCCAATAGAGCATTATTTACTAGTTTTCATTTCAGAATGAAACTAAGGTAAGATAATATTTATAAATGTGATTACCTAAATATATTTGAGGACTAGATAACATAAAAGACTGGGGTTTTTTGTGGGGTTTTTTTTTTGAGTGTTCATGGTAGAAAACTGATAATATTAAAAGGATTTGAAAGAATGTAAGTTCTTTGGACCTTTAGTTTTTCATATAGGTTGTGTATGACCAACACCTACAGAAGTCAGGCCAGTYTTATATGGTTCTGTTTGAAAATGTTTGCCCTGGATCCCAGGACAGGCCACTCCAAACAAAGCAGCCTGTCGGCAGCATCACTGATATTTTCACTAAGGTGTTTTAAAAATGAAAATTTAATTTTATATAATAGTTTCTATGCTGTGCATTGAAAGCTGAAATCACCATAGCAAAATTTAGAAATATGTATATATTTTTAATTATCACCATTTAGTAGGTATGGAGGAGAGTTACTTATCAAGAACTACAGTGAAGTAGTAGAAACTCTAGTTTATGTATGTAGTTTGTAAAATGGTGTACACTGTTTCTATTACTCATTATGTGTATAAACAGGTATTATTGAATATTAAGCAATTGCTSTAACACAGCAGGGCAGCGAGTTAATCCTGTCATCAAACTAAAACACACTTGACATCATTCCTGGCCTGCAGCGACAGTTAGRATCGCTCATTGTTAGAACTGAAACTGCAGACAGTGCCATTTGACATGAGAGAAGCTTTGCCCTCTTTTATCTTTGGAAAATATGAAGCTATAAATCAAATCMGATTTCCTCAAATTACTAAGCACTTTTAATCTCTCTCCTTTTCTTTTCAATSTAGTCTCTACTGTTTTGTTGCTGTTGTTGTTAATTTTGACCAGAAGATGGGTATATTTGTATTTTTCAGGCTATTTTTGTCTGTGAGCTGTTAAGGCATCTGTGAAGCCTTCTGTGATGAACTCTTTTTTTTGCATGGAAAGGATACTTGCTACACAARCAAATGATTTCTGGAAGGAAGGAGACAAGTTTATAATTTTTTTTTTCCTTTTTGTGAGGTGGACAGAGGAAGAAATGAAATAGTCACATTTATTTGATTCATAACCATATATATTTCACCATATTTTTCTTGTTTCAGGAAAGGCAAGTTTTCCCACACAGATATTTGCAAAAAAACCCCTATAGCATGTGTCTTGCCTTTTCCTATCCCCTCACCATTTTAAAAAATAAAACCAGATAATTTTTGGACTTTTCATTTGAAATATGTGTGCATGAGGGGCAAAACTTTATTGTTTCCACCATCTAATATGCTGAATTGCCCTTGCTGAGCACAGCACTTGCATACATACTGATGAAGATAAGACCCATGCCATATAATGGATGTRTCGTAAAATTAATTGTGAAAAGTGATGTAGCCAGAGAAGGAAAATGGAAGAAATGCTGAGGTTTTAGTGTCTGCTGCAACAGGGGAACATAGCCCTTTGGCTCCCAAATGCCTCAAACGCCCAGGCTTTGGGTCAGTGCAAGGCTGGGGAAGTGGGAGATAAATTCAGGCCGTTGATAAACTCCCTTCAGGGGACTTAGGCATGGAGAAAAAATAGCTCACAAACCAGAGTAAAAAAGTTGGTGTCATCTTCAGTTTTACAGCTGAAAGCAAAACCCAGGTACTCTAAAGCTTTGCTAACAGGTCTCAGGCACACAAATACTCAGGTAATGCAGGACCTGTAGGCTGCAGATACTACCAGCGTTTATGTCAYGTGCCCTTCTCGCATCCTTTCTTGTGGATGGGTGCCTGTTTTCACAGCCACAGACAGTGACAGGGCAGAGAACAGGTTTTCAGTGCCTTGGCACCCAAAGCCCTGTAATTGTGATGGCTCCACAGGCTRCTTTGCAGGAGCATTGAGCTTTGGTGATTCACTGCCACGGGGCTTGCAAAATGCTCCTAAAAACATTATTCCAATCTTGCCCCCCTCCATTTTCTCCTGACACCAATAAATCTAAATCATGCATKCTCTCTTCTGTCATACACCCCAAAGTAATCTCAGCACCACGCCACATTGGAAAGCTGTAGATCTCAAATAGAAACTTTATTTGTCTAGTTAGAAAATGGCTTTGTATACAAGAATTGCTGTAACGCTGAGGTAAACTTTATGAGGAGTCATAATACTGTGTTGCTGTATTGCAATTGCTCCTTCCACTGGAGGTGGATGTTGGAGTCTCCATGCACGGAGGTGCCCGGTCGTCATCATGGCCCAGCAGAGCAGAGCAGGCCCCAGAAGCTCCAGTACAGGCTCAGTGTCTGCCTGGTGGTGGTCACAGAGAMAAAGCTGCGGGAACCACCATTGCAGATCAGAGCCAGCATGAGAAGAACAGGTAAATACAACAGAACACCTAACCAGGAATGTTCTCTAGTGCGTGTCTTAGGTTTCACAGCTTAACTCCTATTGAAATTCTTGCACCGTGAGTGGTTTTCTCCATCCACTTAGAGATCTTCCCTTAGAGGCTTCTTCCTGTGGCAGCTGCACGTGGAGTCGGTGTCGCCAGGCTGAGGGACGAGCTCCATGCCGTCCCGTATTTCAGGTTTGCTGGCTTGGCGTTCGGCGTAGGTCTGAAATATGTAAACAACATTTAAGAACGCTGAAAGCATCAACATATAATTCAGGAAGCAGCTTCCTGCTCCGAGGTCGCCTTTATGCAGCGCCCTGTGCCATTGTTTACACCCTGTTTGCAAGGTGTCTCCGTAACACACCTACTAATAGGCTACATTCCCTCTGAACACCTCCCTTAATGTCATCCCCTGTCCTGTTATTAGTGCYGATTTGAATATGGTCATTATGGGGGCCTCTGACCACTTTGTGCAGATAGTGGTGTCATTCGTGTGCACTGAACGGTGCCAAGGGGGTGCCAACCTGYGGCCACTGAAGCTGAGACCTCCACTCTGCCTAGCTAGATAACAAAAAGCATGAGTTTTTCAGAGAGGAGAAAGCAAGTCTTCTTAGCGACTTGCTTCTCCTGGGGAAGCAGTGACAGTCTGGCCTCTTTAACCAGCTTTCACCCCTATACCAGCCATATACCCAGGATTTCTTTCTTATATGCAGTGTTCTGTAATACAGCTGCATGGATGYTCTGTGGGACACGGAATGGGTAAGTCTGAGGAAAAAAAGGAAGAAAGATGTGGACAGATTATCTCCTATCTCCTATCATCCCGTATGCAGAAGAAAGCGGCACTAACAGTAAGGATGGAGGGAAGTATACCAAAGCTCTAATTCTGTAAAAGCACCAAGTGCTGTTGTGTCTGGCTGCCTCYGTGATGATGAGGCCAGTTTTAGCAAAGCTGTTTAACTGTTCTGTAAATARTATGAGCAATGTCTGCTGCTGGAGTAAAGAATGAGTAGAAAAGTGTAGCATCTGTAGCAATAATAGCTGAGGTAGAGAAATTGAATGATCTGTTTTAGCAACCTGAAGCACTTTGTAGTAGTAGCAGTAAAGCCTGTGAGGCTGAAGCAATTCTCTTGCAATTAACTGTCCTTCTTTAGCAATTTTTCTTGCTTCTTCATCGTTTTCCTGGAAATCAAAAAGAAACAGAAATGAGTAATTGAGCAATCACTGACTTAGTCAGTCCTGGCTGGCATATGTTTTTTATTAAGGGAGCTATTGAGATCTGCAATTTTATGTACAGTTGCTCATATACTGCAAGAGCTCTTGTTTGGAACTGGAATTCACTGTTTGAATTCCAGAGTTCTGGAGCGAATGGGTCACACAGACTAATGACCGTTTTGTACAGTCTTGAARGCTCGGTGGATGTTGGCTCTGCTGTTTTGTCCAAGCCCCAGGCCTTTCCCCAAGCTGGCCTGACATCTCCCACACAGGTTTAGTTGCACAGTGTACAAAGCAGCAGCTGTTGCCCTCTCCTGAGMACAGGTCAGGGTGTTCCTCACTCCATGATGCTTTTCAGGTAACTCTGCTTGATTCACATTTAAAATGGGTGTAGGTAATGTCAGCATGAACGCTGGCAGCCATATGCTTGCTCACAAGCTGCTCTTTAAAAGCATTTTCACCTGATCCTTTGTAAAGAACTTTAGTATCCCCAGAACATAATATTTTAGAATGCTTTTGACGTAACAGTTGAGTTTAAAGCACAAATGGTGCTTTCAGCCATACAAAATCACTGCGSTTACAGAATACCAGCTTCTGACTCTAAGCATATTATAATGATTTTTTTTGTACATTTGTACAGGATGTACAATGATTCCTTGTACTCTAGTCAGGACAAAGAAAAGTAGTGGAAGAAATCAATTACTCTCTACAGTTTGGGGAATTTCTTGGAAAATTATCTGCATTCATCTGCGTATTAACACCCTGACTTGTGGAATACTCCTGAACACAYCTAAGGTTAATTCTTAGGTGTTTTCACAACTGCACAATTGAGGCCTTCCCCTGGTACAGCAACAWCAACAAAACACACTCCACGTTACCTCAGGACACAGACTCGGCGCTCATGCAAAGTGCGTGTGTGGGGACACAAAGCGAAGGGAGCGTTGAGGGAAACGGTTCGTGCGTGTGCTGATCCTTGTGGCTGGGACCRGCAGCGGCGCTTACCTTGGCCCATCGGATTTTGTCTAGCACGTCTTCCAGGCTGCTCTTGACGGGCACGTAGTGCTTCCAGGGCTGCAGCTGCGCGTAGAAGTGCTCGTAGTACTGGGAGGMCTGCTTCAGCACCAGGCTGTCGCCCAGCAGCAGGTATGGAAACCGGTAGGCTGCTACGGTCCCGTCCACATTCACTTGGTACTTGTACTGTAACACGGAGAAACGGGAAGGGGGAGCGTGTCTGAATCAAATAGGAACACTGAACTCCATACAGCCTTTACACAGGCATGAAACCATCACAAACAATGCATGTAAGCTCCCATCTGGAGCCTGGCTTGGAGATGGGCTGGTGGAGTTTCGGGGAGTTCTGGATGCACTAAGGGGAAACGGGTGAGTTTGGAGCCTAGACTGACAGACGAGAGCTTGGGACACGTGGACTTCCTGRTGCCAGAGTGTCCTCTGGCAGAACAAGGGCGAGTGCCGGGCAGGAAATAAACCCCGAACTGACCATACACAACTTCAGAAGGAATAAGTTCCTTCTCCCTAACACAGAACAAGCCAAACATTACGCTAGAAGTAACCAAGAATGTAGTGCTTGGTCAGGGCTCTTGATCAGCGTTTCTAATATATCAGTTTCTGGAACAGAACTTCAAATGCCGTGAACTATAATTGCCTTTTACTGGGCTCTGGACCCTTTACGTTTTGTACTTTGGTTGCAGTGCAATTTGTGTGTTGAAGTGTAACAAAAATAACCATCTTCTAACTTGCTACTAGAAGGACTTTCTGACACCCCTCGTGTACTTGCAAAAATTGTCCTGTGTTTTCATGTACGCCACCCTCCTTCCTCCCTCCCCCACCTCCCCCAAAAAAMCAAACCCCAAATGCTCATCAGCTGATAGATGTGATGGATTTCTGGGTCTGTTTAACACCCCAGTGAAGCCCATGGGACTCCAAAGCACTTTTTTCAGAAGTCTGCCACACTGATTTTAATTGTGGGTGCCACATGTACCTTGTAGGAGCCAGTGCTCTCATTGCCCCATAACGGTTTCGTTTAGTGAGTGGAATTAGCAAAGTTAAGTTGTGACTTTTCAGCTGATTTGAATTTGCGAGCAAAATCTATCTGAGACTGYGATTTGCTCGCTACCTTGAAGAAGTCAAAGAAGCCCATGAGCTGGGCCTTTCCCAGGTCCTTTTCTTTCTCTCTGAAGAAGAAATAGCCGGTTATTCCAGCRTCCAGCAGGTCTGGATGTTCCTTGGATAGCTGGACAAGGTAGAGACGTTCTTCTCGGCTGTCTCGCCCTCTAAATAGAGCTCGCTCCGTTTTGTTTTCCCAGGAAGGGCCTGCGGATATTGAGCATCAAAACAAAAGAGAACRGTAATGATGGTTTCCTTGTGTATTTGATGAAGTAATATAAACTTGGAATCTCTTGGAAGCTGGATAACAGGTTATAATCAAATTATCTAATTAAAATAGTACTTAATGTCTGTCCCAGTAACTAGAAGTAAAATCCCCTTCTGTTATCTAGCAGTTTGGTCAGGTCTTTGAGAAGTCACTAAGTAGTGGCTTAGGAGGGAAGAATGGCCGAGCTCTTTCCATTTCCCCATAAACCTTAGCAGGAACCCGGCAGGCCTCACCTCTGCCTGCCTGCTCCTCTAAACCCATTCAATGCTTTGTTCTCCCAGCTTCTGCGGAAAGTTTCCTTAAAGCACCCGCGGAATAGGGGCCTAGGGTCTTGTCACGGCTTCACTGGAAAAGCAGCTGTGCTGAATCATTAAAATGAGACCCCTTCAAACTKATAGTTCAAACAGTTCATTTAAAAACAGCAATAAGAGAAGCACTCATCTATTCAAGTAAAAAATGCAAGTTCTGCTCGTGGGCATTTGGCTGAGCTGTAAGAATGTGGGAATTTCCTGGGAGGGGGAAAGCACTTGTCRGTAAAACCAGCAGTTCCTTGAAAGCTGGAAGAGTACTTTGGGGGGGCTCTTTATCCTCTCCTTATTCCCCAAACAGTATTTTTTCCCTTGAGAGAGGCTGCAGCGTAGTGCTGGTTTGTGTCTTCCAGGATTCAAACTCATTTTTGTATTTTTACGTAAACAGCTACAACACCAGACCCCATCGCTGTCAGTAAAAGGATTACAGAATGATTAAAAGTAGCACATTGAATTCCTTCCCTGAGGAGAGGGACCTTTCAGKTATATTTCCTTTTCTTGACAGACCGCTGTATTTATCCTCCAAATACCTCCAAGYCAAAACAGAGCAGTCCTGTGAACTAGACTTGTTAAATTTTGGCCTTAAATCCATATAAGACACCTGCTTAGTGACAGTGTTAAAAGCGTTTGGAACCTGCAAAGACTAAACCACTTCTGTTGGAAACCTCCTAAGACACTTGTGAACTGAAGACACATGGTTAAATGTAACTGCTGCTTTTGATGAAGTTACAAATTCCCTTTTTACATCTATGACCTCTGATTTACCTGTATGGCCTTGGATAGAAAGCAGATCGTTTGTGACCCCGCGCAGGGTTTCGAGCGTGGAGTGAGTCACGTCGTACGTCGGCAGGACTATGTCTCTCGAGTCGACAGAGCCACACCACGAAATGACGGGGATGGGACCGGGTGTCTCGTTAGCCTTTCGATACTCGACTGGCCAGTCGCCAACGTTAAGATAAAACTCGACATCAGGAAGACGAACCTAAACGTGTACCCAGGAAAGGAYAGCGACACAAACATGTCATCACGTTGCTGTTTATCCGTCTTACCTAAAGCATGATGTTCCGTTCTCCTGTCTCACACAGCATCAATAAGCCTGGGAGACATCATAGACTGAGCTGAGGTTTGGATACTGGCTGCAAGGTTCTGTCCTGCAAGCTGGTTCAAATGGAGCACCCATGGAAAGCACCACGTTTGCAGGACGGGGCCTCAGCTCCTGCAGCTTCCCCATCAGTGCTATTAATCTCGAGCTCAGACCCCCTACACTCATTACACAATGACCCCTCAAGAAATAGTCAGCTTAACCAATTGGTGACAGCAAAATCTTGCTTTGGTCATGACACATCTGAAGATACCAAAGTGACTTCAGTGCCATCATATCCGCGTGAGATTTAATAGCCCAGAGTGAGTGGCAGAAGCCGATACCTTTCGCGCGAGCGAGAGCAGCATTTCGTCGGAGAACATCTTGAAGTCGGTGTACTTGCCCCAGGGCCGGCGGTAGATGAGGTTGTTGAGAACCGTGTAGTGGACGACGGCCCCCCTGGTGCGGCCGAGCTGCGCGGGGATCTCCCTGAGCATTCGTTGGAGGTCGATGGTGGGAAACGAAGTGAAGTCCTGGGTGACCTGGGGTTCGTGCGCTGGACAGGAGAGCGTGTTCTGCCAGACCTCGGGGTCTTCCTCAGGGCAATCGCAGTACTCGTGATAAACTGGTCCTGCGGAACGCAAAGCGCTCAGGCTCTCTGTGTGTGTGTGTGTGTGTGTGTGTGTGTGTGTGTGTGTGCCACAGAAATCACAGGTCCCGAAATTCATGGGCAAACAAATCCAGAAATTAGAGGGGCTTTACATTTTTAAATGTTGTATTTCTAGATCTTAGTTTTAAAAGAGTTTTTGTGGGAAATCATCTCTCCTATTTCAAATCATARAATCACAGCATGTGAGGTTGGAAGGGACCCCTGGAGATTCCGGCCTCCTGCTCGAGCAGGCTGCCTGGGGCACTCAGCACTCAGGTCTGGAATTTCCCCAAGGATGGAGACTCCGCATCCAACCTGGGCAGCCTGTTCCACACTCGCAGCAAAGCAGCGTTCCCACAGGTCCAGACGGAAAACCCTGTGTTTCCCCTTGGTGCCCCCATCCTCTGGACACCCCTGCCTCAGGGATCCCTGAGCGTTCTGTTCCTCACGCTGGGCAGCTCTCCAGCCTTGCTCCAAATGGGAGATGGTGCAGACGGTCCCTAGGGCACCTCAGCAGCCCTGCGCTGGACCCTAACAGCCCCACCTGCCTCCTGCACTGGGGAGCCCAGAACTGCCCCCAATACTCCAGGTGCGGCCTCATCTGGGCTGGTTGAGGGGCAGGATCGAGATCCCTCCTGATCGGGAGGGGTCCTCCTCGGCTGTAAAAGAGTGTTTCCGCCCGGTTTCGAACCGGGGACCTTTCGCGTGTGAGGCGAACGTGATAACCACTACACTACGGAAACGGGCGATGCTGCCCCCTGCCTGCTCTGCGGCCAGCAGCGGCTTCGCGCGGCCCGGCAGCCGCTGCCTCTGCCCGAACCCAGACACCCGGCCCTGG
>PTEX01000010.1:7145387-7264716 GCA_003342815.1 Eudromia elegans | reverse complement strand
GCTGCCCCTGCTGCTGCGGCTGCCCCTGCTGCTGCTGCCCCTGCTGCTGCTGCTGCTGCTGCTGCTGCTGCTGCCCCTGCTGCTGCTGCTGCTGCTGCCCCTGCTGCCCCTGCTGCTGCTGCCCCTGCTGCAGCTGCGGCTGCCCCTGCTGCTGCTGCCCCTGCTGCTGCTGCGGCTGCTGCTGCTGCTGCCCCTGCTGCCCCTGCTGCTGCTGCCACCACTGCTGCCGCTGTGGTTTATCAGAGCAGAGCTCGTCTGCAAAGCCGAGCCCCGTAACCACACTGCTGCCAACCAATGTGGCGTGCTAGGAACTGTTCTACCTATCCACATGCATTAATGCGAATTTTAACCTAAGGTGGAAGGCTGATACAGTCATAATTTGCTCTGCCATAAGGAGTTTTCTTCCATGTATAATCAACTACTTTTTTGGTCCTTTGAGGTCAGAGAGCTTAACTATAAGCAAAGCCAAATGAAGTGTAAAAATATCATATTATTATTATTATTATTATTATTATTATTATTATTATTATTATTATTATTAAAACAAGTTCTGGTCTCTGTCATATCATCATAGCTGCAGCAAAGTGTGCTCCAGCAAAAGGAAGGCAAACTGCTACAGGACATTTTACAAAAATACAGCATGACGATTCTGCTTAACACACTGTGCTAAGCTGAAAGGAGACTGTCCAGAGAAGTAACTTCACACTAGATCTCCCTCCTTGCTAAACTGCTCTCCATTTTCAGAGCAAGAGAGAGGGAACTTAAAGAAGTGGATTAGGGATAAGAGAATTATTTGATTCTGTTTTTCCTGCCTTTAGATAGTTCCTATGCAGTAATGACCTGTAGTAATGAGTTAAATTGGGCTAGGGGAAGGAAAAAAGTTCAATGTCATTTGGCAGGATGAATTTATCTTTGTTAGCATAACGGATCCTGCTTTATGCAAATCACATAGGGAGAYATTTAAATRCTAACGCTCTGGRGCACAGATTTGCTTAGTTCKCACTGACCCACAGGAGRGTTGAGGTTGGAAGGGACCTCTAGAGATCAYCYAGTCCARCCCCCTGCTCCAGCAGGGACACCCAGAGCACGGGSCACAGGGTGGCAGCCAGGCGGGTTTGGAAGATCTCCAGAGAAGGAGACTCCACAGCCTCTCTGGGCAGSCTCTTCCAGGGCTCYRKCACCCTCACAGGAAAGAARTTCTTYCTCAAGTTCCTGTGGAACTTTTGGTGCYTCARTTTGTGGCCATTTCCTCTAGTTCTRTCACTGGCCACCACCAAGARGMGGCYGGCCCCATCCTCCTCGCTCCCTCCCTTGAGGTACTTRTACACACTGATCAGGTCCCCTCTCAGCCTTCTGTTCTTCAGGCTGAACAGGCCCAGCTCTCTTAGCCTTTTGTTTTTTYACTTTAGGCAAAATTAACACAGCCTTTAATGTAGATGAGTTCAATTCAAGTTCAATTCAACCCAATTATGGTTAAAATAAGCATTCCTCTCTTCCCTATTCCCTAAAAATCAGTACAGATCCACTTCCTTATGCAAGAGGAAGAGGGTCATGGACCAAYCTGCATGCTTTGGTACATATATCCTGCAACCTTGTATACGGATTATCACTAAGAAGAACATCTATGRTAAGACTTGAAGGAAAGGGACAAACAGTGACCTCTAATTTCCCACCTTTGCCTCTAGCCGTAAATTAATCYGCCCTCAAATATTGCTTTAAATCAAATAGCACCCTTACCTTTCAAGATGTAAGGAGACCGAGCTACATGCTTATCCCCATAGAGGATCTCGATTCTTAGCCCTTTCCGGACGCTCCYGTACATCCGATAGCGCATCAGGAACGTGCCGTCATTCCTGTCCAGAGGCTTTGGGSTGTAAATCCTGGCGACTTCTTTTGGAGAAAGTGCTTTAATCACCACTCTAAACTGTGTTCCTCCTGAGCAAACAAACAAATAAATGAATAATAAATAACGGAGTGCCGCGGGTCAGGGAAGCGGGTGAGGAACCGCGGGGAAGCAGCGGCCGCTTCCCCGCCCGGAGCGGCCACTTCCCGGCCCGGGGCTGCCCCTTCCCCACTGGGGCTGCCGCTTCCTGGCCCGGGCTGCCGCCTCCCGGCCCCGGGGCTGCCGCTTCCCCACTGGGGCTGCCGCTTCCCGCCCCGGGGCTGCCAATTCCCTCCCCGGGGCTGCCGCTTCCTGCCCCGGGGCTGCCGCTTCCCCACTGGGGCTGCCGCCTCCCGGCCCCGGGGCTGCCGCTTCCCTGCCCGGGGCTGTCGCTTCCTGCCCCGGGGCTGCCGCTTCCCCACTGGGGCTGCCGCCTCCCGGCCCCGGGGCTGCCGCTTCCCTGCCCGGGGCTGTCGCTTCCCCGCCCCGGGGCTGCCGCTTCCCCGCCCCGGGGCTGCCGCTTCCCCACTGGGGCTGCCGCCTCCCGGCCCCGGGGCTGCCGCTTCCCCGCCGGGGCTGCCGCCTCCCGGCCCGCGCCGCGCGGTACCTGGCGGCGAGCGGGAGAAGTTGCGCCCGGCCGCGCTGGCCGCCTGGATGAAGAAGTAGCGCACGGGCAGCGCGGGCGCGGCCTCCAGCCCCGGGCCCCACGCCAGGCTCCGCTCCGCGCTCACCGGGGCCGCCGGCTCCGCCGCCGCCCGCAGCAGCAGAAGCAGCAGCGGCAGCAGCAGCGGCAGCAGCGGCCGCCCGGCCCGCATGGCCCCTGCGGCGGCAGCAGCAGCGGAGCGGGCCCGGGGCTGGGGCTGGGACCGGGACCGGGCCGCCCCTCTCAGCTCCTCTCCGCCCTGCGGCCGCCTCCAAACTGCGTTTCTGCCCTTCCAGCCTGGCCGCGCGGCTGGCGGGGGGGAGGGAGATGCCCCGCACCGAAAGCAGCGGGAGTTTCTGGAGCGCTCGAGTTGCATCAGGTTGCAAGAGCGGAGAGCGGAGCGGCCTCCTCTGCGGCTTTGCAGTTCCTTGGAGCTGGGAACAAAACCGGTGTCAGGCTGCACAGTGGCCTCCAGACACACCTATCCGCACACAACTGTTCTGGATCCGGTGTTCCTCCATCCTCGGGGGGTTCCCCTTCCCTTCCCCCTGGGCACCCTTCAGGCCAAATAGGAGGGAGGATGAGCCCTACATCTAGCGCCAGCCGAGTGCAGATGTCCGGACTCAGATTTGTCGCCTAAGGTCGTTACATCATTTTTATCAGGAGCATCTTTGCCACTGGTCCCCTAGGAAATACTTCATCATGTCCTTATAACATACACCTATATATATATAGTATACATACAAAGAAAGCATGAACAAATGTTGCACGTTTTCGAATAACATGAACGCCTTTAGGACTCCCTCATCCTGGAGACCCCTCGCGAGGGCAGGAGCGCGGGCTCCGGGCCAGGATCTGTGTCCCCCCACAGAGTCRGGCGCAGGGACAGGGCCCTGAGGGCCCAGGTGCTGCATGCGCTGCCTGCAGGGCCCGTGGGTCGCGGGTGACGAGGGGCCTGGCAGGCTGCGCGAGGAGCCCGGCATGCCATGCGAGGGGCCTGGTACGCTGCACGAGGAGCCCGGTACACTGCATGAAGAGCCCGGCACGCTGCATGAGGAGCCCGGCACGCTGCATGAGGAGCCCGGCACTCTGCGTGAGGAGCCCAGTACGCTGCACGAGGAGCCCAGCACACTGCACGAGGAGCCTGGCATGCCGCGCAAGGGGCCCAGCACGCTGTGCAAGGAGCCCGGCACGTTGCACGAGGAGCCCAGCACGCCACATGAGGAGCCCGGCACGCTGCATGAGGGGCCCGGCACGCCATGCGAGGGGCCCAGCACGCCATGCGAGGGGCCCGGCACACCACACGAGGCCCTGGACACGGCGGGGAGCCCCTGCCGCTCCTGGGCATCCGACCTCCGAGCAGGGGCTGCCACCAGGAACCTGGAGGCAAAAGGAAGATGCCGGATATTTACCCTCCCACCTTGGGCTAAATTGTCCGTGTTGCTCAGAGTAGGTGATAAATCAACACAGTGTCAACACACCTGTTTGTGTGAACACACAGTTTATTTCAATGACGGGTTTTAAATAYGAAAAGTCTATAAATTAYGACCACTTATAGGCTATACTGTACYCAAAGAAAGAAGCCTGGAAGAGTAAAGATGTCAAATCTGGCTTCTGCTAAGTTGAACAGAGCAGATCTCTTCATCCAAATGAATCTTTCCCCTGCGTTTTCACATAATTGACTGTTTTACAGAATGGCACCATTCTATATAAATACCAGCTTACAGATCCTCAACAGACCGGGATCTTGCACAGGTAATTTATCACCAACGACTGTTTTGCTTGTTCTTTTTAATAAGTCAATATTAGATCAAACCGCCTCATTTACTGTCCATACATAACACAGCAAACGAGCACCCTTCTGTGCCAAAAAGGCGAGCACTTAATCCAAACCCTTCTAAACAGGTAGAAAATATTTACAAATGAAAATATTCTATGTAATTCTTCAAAACGATCCCTTTCTAGTGAAGCAAAACTGCATGACCATCTACCTCCCTTGTAAACATTTATTTTATTATTAACTTAGGTACGTCGTTTTTCCTAATTTTTGGACTAACTGCAGGTATTTACAGCAGCAGAAATCCTTCACTAACATTCAGTGGGTTTTATTGTGTCACCCTACAGAATCCTGTATATACGGAGCAGACGCATTTACAGAAGAACATGACTTCTCCTTAGAACAGCCCATCTTACACAAGTACACGGTAGCTATYTCCTTCCAATATCACATATGCCAGCATGTGCTTACATCCTTCCAAAACAGGTACGTTGTAAAGAACACTTCTGGCTATAAATACACAGTTTATATTACCCCTTTTATGTACAGTGAGAGACAAATTATCATACTATAAAGTAACAATTACAGTAATAATACTTATATTTCAGCCCATTTTTGAATGACAGCTTTACTTCTTGAACGAAGTTTACAGTATAAAAAACTACGGATACCAGTTACCTACCAYGGTATTTTTCATCTCTTTTAGCTTTGTGTGGAACATTCAGTGACACAAGCACGGCTTGTTTCGTTTAAAATATATTATTCTAAAATATCAACCTACTGTCCTTCCAGTTACAAAAATATAGTTGCTTTTACAGAAATTTTATTTAATTAAAAAGCATATCAAAAATACGGACCAACGCTTTAGAGTGCATGTGAAGCAATGCAAATAGAATTRAAGGCTATATATCCATTTACAAATGCCACCTTCTGGCTCAGCGCGCCCCTGCCATTTTGCACCTCAGGGGACCCAGGCTTGGTTAGAAATCTACGGGCCGGGGCTGGGTTCTGGCTGCTCACGCCACCCCTCCTCTTCCCAGCGTGGCCGAGGAGGAGCTGCAGGGGAACGGCTGGGGCCTTTAAGCTCAACAGATAAAAGGATAAAACACCTGGAGGACACCCCACGGGGAAGGCAACGCAGCAAAGGGCAAAGGGAAGCATCTCCCACGGCCTCCGGTGCAAAGGAGCGTCCAGCCCCGGCCTGGACCGGCAAGGGGCCTTCTCGGAGCGCCTGCGGTGCCCAGCCCTGGAGCAGCCCACGGCTGGCGCCCAGCTCGGGACGGGGCAGCGCCACCGAGGGCAGGGCCGGGCAGGGCAGGGCAGGGCAGGGCAGGGCAGGGCAGGGCAGGACAGGACAGGGCAGGACGGACGCTTGCTCGGGCGGGCAGAAAGCCGCCTCGAACGCGGTACTGCTCTGCAGCCATTCATCTCTTGTACCTTTGGGAAGTTTGCTTTTTTCTTCTAGGAAGAAAACGATGAATCCACCTATTTAATACAAAACCTCCAATGCTCATTTACCCTAAGACACTAATTTCATTCGGACTAACCAAATTGTACCATTTTTTAGCAGCGCAAGAAGAGGCTCCAACATTTCTCGTGTTTCCGCCTGCCCAGAGACCATCTCGCCCTCTCAGTGCCACGGGCTGTCACAGCTCTGACTCTTTGTCAGCCTCATCCAGGTAGTACTCGTCGTCGGTGGTGGTGTCGGTGTCCGAGTCCGAGCACGGTGCCGGCCCTTCCCGGCCCATCTCCGTCCACTCCCGGGGGGACGAAGCCGCCGAGGACATTTTGCTCCCGGCGGAACTCGAGCTCCAGAGCTCAGAGCGGCCTAGGGAAGGGCTCTCCCCGTCCCTGAGGGAGCCGGGGTTATTGAGAAGGCACGGCCTCCAGAGCCGCCCTTCCGTGAGCGACCGCTTGATGTTTTCCAGGAAAGCCAGCTGCTGCTCCTTGCCGAATATTCCGAACTCGACGGAGGGATAGAGGAGGCTGCGGGTGCTGCCGGCTCGGCCGCGCTCCGGCGCCCAGTTCTCGTTCTCGTCGCGGGCCGGCAGCTCTGAGTAGGAGCTGAAGCGCCTCCCCTGCCCCGCGGCGCGCGGGAGGAGGCGGCCGCCCGCGGGCAGGCGGCCCCGCGGCGCCCGCGCGCTCTCCGAGAGGTGCCGCTCGCGCGGGGGCCTCGCGCGGCTCCCGCGCGCCGCCTCGCTCCGCGCGCTCCTCAAGCCCTTAGACTCATCCTGACGCTCACCCCGCGCCGCCTCAGAAGCCGGGCTTTGCTCTGGGCCTGGCTCTGCMTGCACGTGGCTGCTGGTGAAAGGGTTTGCGTTCTTGTCGGTGAGCAGGGGCGAGGGCGGGCTGCACCCACYGCCGCTCCCTGCTCTTCCCTCATCATCCACCGCGTCTCGTTTAGGGGCGCGGGGCGAGAGAACTTGGCCTCTGTTTTCCAACCCCAGGCTGAGTGTTTGGGCGTTCTTATTCCTGGTGGCTTTTTTATCTGCAGACACGGCCTGCCCTGACAGACCTGGTCTGGTTTCCGCTTTCGCTGTGTTTTTGGGAGGGCTGGTGGCTTCCTTCTGGGTGTACGAGCTTGTCACCGACCTCCAGTTTGCGTTCTTGGCAGGTAAAGAACGATCGTTCTCATTCCGGTTCCTCCCAGCTGCCCTCGGCACGGGGGCGCTGCCTCCAGGCTCCGGCCCACGGCTCTGGTTTTCGTTCGCGGACCGCGGGGACGACCGAGTGCCGTCAGCTGGGGGCAGAGGCCCCCGCGGCACGTCAGCCTCCACGGCAGCGGCACTTCCATCGTTCTGCGAAAAGATGTTACTGATGTGGGGCTTCGGGGGCAGATTCCTACTCGAAAACTTTCGGCTTGTTTTGTAAACAGCCGCCAGTTTATTTTTAATCGAAGGCCTGTTTTTCCTTTTTTCYATATCTTTCGCTTTGTCTCCCGTGCGGCCAGAGAGAAGCTTACTCTCACCTTCCGCACTCCGCGCTAGCGCTTCATCTGGCGCAGCCCCAAGGGCCCCATCCTGGCAGTGCGTGTCGAGTCCACCCTCGCTGCGTCCCTGCGATTCCTGCAGCCCTGGGCCCTCTGCCCCCGTCTCAGGATCCTGCACGCTTGGGGCGCTTCTCATTTTCGAGTTCTTGGGCTCGCCAGCGCCCGTGCTCCCTGTTTTGTCCAGCTGAAGCGACGGCTCGGCGCTGGCAGCCGTGTCACCCACAGATCCTTTGTTCTGCCATTCTGAAAGCCTTTTGCCACAGGACATTAAATCATTTCTGCTACTTCTCGAACTGGCAGTTCTCAACTGCAGCCCACTACACTTATTACTACACAGAGGGGGGACRTGGCGCAGACCCTCTCTTCGTTTGACTTCCACATTATCCCTGCACTTATCTTCAGCAGGAGGACCCGGCACGTTAGAATTACTGCTCCTACCAAGAGAGCCTTTCACTCTTGTGCGGAGCAACAGGCTGTTTGGGCTCTTATTTGGGTTTGCCTTGGCAGGCTGGCAGCAGTGTTCAGAGTTTCCCTTCTGCACACTCTTCCTACTCACCGAGGTCGAAGAGCTGAGATCCTTTATGGGGGCATCTGCCTTGGAAGGGGYTGTCTGCAAATTCTCCTTTTCTTTTAGACACTTCTCTGTACTTTGATGGCTTGAAGCGCCAGAAACGCCCTCACCTGCGTTACCCACCGCTGCAGCGGGTTGTGGGTCACCAGAAGGAACGTCTGCTGTCCTCGTGTCAGGAAGTGCCCTTTTTGCTAACGGAAGAGCTGGTGAAGTATCTTYCCTAACCTGTGCTGTACTTGCTGCCTGTGCAGCACATCCCTCCTCAGGGCTAGGGGGCAGGGGGGAGCTCCTCTCTATACTGCCAGCAGCAGTCGCTGCATTCTGAAGTGCAGCCACAGCTGAAGGCACTTGGTCAGGAGAGCAGGAAGGCACCTCCTTTTCCAATGTATTAGGGAAAAACACATTTGCTAAACTCACACGACCTTCATTTTTCTTGTTATGTATTCYTGGTGACTGAGAATATGCTTTGGGGAGAGGCAATTCTGTGTCCTCTGGATTATCCCTAAAGAGGTTACAAAATGTCCTAGAATGCCTCCGTGGTAACGTGTAATAGATTGAAACTAGTTCGTGATACTTKATGTGATCTTCATCAACACAAACTGTAAATGTGCTGGTAGTTTTGTATTTCTGCAAACAATTTCCCTTTTCCTTACAGTCTGAAAACCCAGAGTATCCTCCTCTGATCAGATCATTACAACTATCTGTCAGTCCAACTGAGGTACTGCTATTTACTGAATCATTAGGCCTTCTGGTGAAAGGATAATCTCCATCTTGGACACCTGAAGCAGCAGTTAATGGTGCTGCTGTTAAGGAATGTTCTGAGTCTGAACAAGAAAAACTCTGAGGAGAACAAAAGGCATCAGTTCTATTTGGTGCTTCCATCCTGAAACGCTCCTGGGTGCTGGTTCTGCTCTCTCTGGGGAAAGAGATGGCTGTGTCTGACATGATACTGCCAGCAACGCTAGCTGATTTCCTAGGCAAGGTGTAATAGATAACAAGAGGATCTGAAGATTTGGGGTTGCTTCTGCTGTGAGACCCAGCAATGCTGCAGCTGCTGGTATATCCTGGTGAGCTGCCTTGCTTGTCAGGCCCTTCAATACAAGCGGAATCATCCCTTATGTTTCCATTTTCTTCCTCAAGGCAAAAATTTAAGCTATGCTCAGAGATCCTGGGGTCTCCAAAACTATGCGTATAAATATGTCCAGAAGTTTCATTCTGTGGACAACTAGTAGTGAACGGTCTATTGCACTCCCTAGTAACTAAAGTGCTYGGGCTTTGTGCTATCTTCTGTGAAATCTTTTTGGCAGCATCCGTTCTGCTCACTTGAGTTGTGTTTCCACCTTCTGCTTGAGATTCAGTAACTGTGCAGGTTGCTGAAGAGTTAGTCAGTGTTTCTGAACGTCTTAAATTGTCTTTATGAGAAAGTGCTTGTGAAGAGCTCCTCTGTGGGGAACGACACGAACGCTCAGGACAGAGCGCTGTGCCTTGATGGCTCCCTAGTGTTTCAGTGGAGGGAGCAGAACCAACATCCACAAGGGAAGACTCTCCCTTTGCAGTAACTTGGTTAACTATTTCAGTACGCTGATCATCCACTGTGATGCTRTTTGTTGCATAACACAGATTATGTTCCCATGGCTTCTGGCTTGGAAGAAAAGATTCCTTTCCGCTCTCATCGGCTGGCAAAACACAGGGCAGCYGAATGAACCCCCTGCTGGGGGGGAGGTCATTTCCCTTCATTTGCACATTGCTTTTATTGTTGTTTGATGTATCTGTTCTTACAGCCTCTCTTCTGGTAGCGACTTGYGGCTGTCCCTTTGATCTCAGTTGGCTGAAGAGAGATGAACTGTTTGGCAGGATGGCAGACGCAGAGTTACTGCATGGAAAACTCTGGGTGTTGGTGTAGGTTGTATCTGCTTGTTGAGACACCGGCAGTAAAGTCATGTCTYTAATAGCTGCTTCATCCAGCAGATTCTTATCTTGGACATCGTCTAGTTGCTCCAAGCCCATCTCGGAACCTCTCTGAGTAACAAGGACTGAAGTGCTGTTCTGTCCTAGAGGTTTTGATTGGTCCCTGGATTCAGGAAAGACTGGCTCATCACTTCTGGTRAAACACGAAGAAACTGGAGAGTTACAACTTAGCCAAGGCTGGCAGCTTTCCGTGAATTCGGAAAAGGTTCTGTTACTTACACTTCTCGTTATCTTTTTGATGCCCGTGTTTTCTGGAGAATATTGGAAATCCTGGAGATGGAAATCACTCTGCAGGCGCTGCGTAGCATACTTGGCATTCTTTGTATGTGTCCACTGACGGTCATTTAAGTTAGCCATGACCRCCTCAAAGCTGGCATCAGGGGAAACGAACACTTTGTCATTGTGGTACGGAGGTATATCAGCCCAAAAAGGATAGTTATCTTTTTTCCCATAGGGAGAATTTTTTTGGTTTATATACAACTTGCCATGAGGAGAAGTATCCCTGTAGCAGGACCTAGAGAGATTGTTTTCTGATTTGTATGATGGATAATTTTCCCAGTTATCAAAGGGCAATGGAGAAGCAGCTTTGTCAGGACAGCTCACTCTGCTGAAACAATTACTACTGGACAGAGATCTTCTGTAGTGGTGTTTTGAAAAGTAACAAGCGTATTTCCTACTTTCCTGCAAAGGGCTGGGATACCTGTTCCGGTCTGTTGCCTGGAACTCCAGCAGGGACTGGGTTCGAAACACTTTTTCTTGAGCTGATGTTTGTGCTGCAGAGTCTGGCGTGTTGTTCCAAACGATCGAAGACAAGGGAATTCTCTTTGGATTCTGTCGACTAAACCTTGGTATAAAACCATCGTTGCTCTCCCTTGCCAAGGGATACTGTAAAGCAGATGCTGGTCGCTGCTCCGAAGAGACTGAGGATGAGCACCTCCGAAGGGAGCACACAGAGTAACTTCTGCCCACTGTACCYCTGTCCATGTAATGCTTGTGCCTAAACCCACTGTTCTGTGCTACAGAAGGAGGATACAAACTACCTTCTGAAGACTGCCCATAAGAAATAGAAGACAGCCTGCTGCTTAGGACGTGAGGATTCCCATCAGCTGGATCGCCGTACTTGCAATCGTCTTTAAAGGCCGACCGGTGCCAATTTATGTAAGCACTTTGTAATTTCCTGGGCCTGATGAAAATCTTGTGTTCATCCTTGGCTCTTATTGTCCTCAGCCCATCTGGAAAGAACGCGCTGGGCGGGTGGCCCCAGGCAGCTCCGCGCTGCCCCCTGACCGCAGCCGGCGCCTCGGAGGCCCCCGCGGCTCTGCTGCCCTGCACGCTCTGAGGAGGCACCGTCCTGTCCACGGGCTCTTGGGCCTGTTCCTGGGCCAGCTGGTCATCCAGATCATCTAGAACTGCACAGGGAAAAAAGAAAAAGCCATACTCGGTCTTGTTCTCTTTAATAACCTTCTGGCTATTTATGATAAAAAGTTTCGTTTCATGTGCTGCGTTAATAACTGCGACCGGTTGTGAATGGAGTCGGCTTCCCAGCATTTACAGCCCTTCCCAAACCACACGTTCTTCCTCCACAGGGCCTTTCAGTGGTCACCCATAATGACTGCAAGCGAAAAAATGTACTGCTCCATGACTGATCTTAAAACTGTTCTTTATGCAAACGCTAACCTCCTGCTATTTAAAAGAAGAACATAACAATCTGATGTCTGAATTCATGCTCACCAGCCAAACACAGGGGAAAAACTTCCTAAATTCCATTTTGTAATAAAAAAAAAATCACTGAAAATGATTCAACATGCTTGTAAGCATATTGCTTTTCTGCAGGTCCCAGAGCACAGTTAAGCTGTAACTGCAAGGCAGCACAGAATTCTGCATGCCCTCCAATTGCTCGGTATGTTCAGCAGCCTGGCATGGCCACTGTTTGCTTCATTCAGAAAACAAGCTATTCACTGAGTAGCTGCTTCTTGCCTACTCTGAATTACTATAAAAATGGCATTTTCTTCATTAAGAAAAAAAGGGAAAATGAAATATTGGGAACCCGGATTCCTGTGAGCAGCAGGGCCCTATTTATACATCAGCTTGATTAACTGGAATTACCCATTACACAGACGACCTAGTCAAGCTATTCAGTCACAATATTAAGTAACAATAAGATATTTAAAATATTTTTGTTAGAAAAAAAAAACATTTGTTAATTGCATTTTTATATTAAAAAAAAAAACCCACACATAAGATTAAACCACAAATGGATTTGGCTATTTTGTTACAGCATTTTCTAACTAACTTAAGTAAAGAAAAATAATCACTGAACAGTCAGTATAGATCTGTGCAAACTAAAGCAAAGCATTAAGAAAGCATTGTTAAACATACAGAAATGGAATAAAAACTGGTGCAGGGAAACTAGATTTCTGTGTTTTAACTCAGTTCCTCTTCAGGACAAGCGAGAACTCCAAGGAGGGCCGGGTCAGCATGAGAAGTAAAGCAGCTGTTTCTGGGCCTTCCCTTGGAGGACCCCAGCCAGGCGATGAAGTCAGCAGGGAGGCGCGTGCGGCGACACCCGAGCGCAGAGCGGGGCACGCGYGGTCCCCGGGCACCGCCCCGGCCTCGCAGCRCGCTCCTCAGTCACGCTGCCTCTGYCCCTGCTCCCTTGCCYGGCTCTCCTGCCCTACTGTCACCTCCTGCTCCAGTTCTGAGTGACAGTTCTGAGTGACGAGCAATACTCGTGATCAGGTTTTTGCACAGCTCTGTGGAAGACTATGGAACACGATAATCTTGCTCTTGCTTCCAAATGGTAAGAAAAAAYGTACCAGCAACTTACTGCTGGGCTCTGTGGCAGTTTCCAGAAAGGCAACTAAATGCCATAAAGCACACAGAATCACAGGAGGGTTGAGGTTGRAAGGGACCTCTAGAGATTTGTAGTCCAAACTAGATGATTTGGACACCAAGAGCATTGGGCACAGGGTGGMAGCCAGGTGGGTTTGGAAGATCTCCAGAGAAGGAGACTCCACAGCCTCTCTGGGCAGCCTCTTCCAGGGCTCTGGCACCCTCACAGGAAAGAAGTTCTTCCTCACAAGGACATGGAACCTCCTGTGTTTCAACTTGTGCCCATTACACCTTGTCCCGTCACTGGCCACCACCAAGAAGAGTTTAGCYCCCTCCTCCCTACATTCTCCTCTCTTGTTTCTGTAGCTTGAAGTTTTACAATGTATAAACCCGGGCCCAGCAATGCATCAGTACCAAGATCACACGTGCAGGAAACTGCACTGAAATTCTTCTCACATGAATTTATATGTCTACCTCTAAAGATGTAATATGGACAGACTCCTGTTAAAATAAGTGAGAAGAAACCCACACTTTCAAGACATCACTGTTCTGAAGTGGATCAAGATGAGATGAAATGGACTCTGACACATTCTAATCTAAGGTCAGAAAAATCAAAGCTAGAAAAAAAGCAGACACGACACTAGAAAGCAGTGAGCTGTACCTTTACAGCCTATGCTTTGGCAGAAAATACTCTCTGCCACCGGTCACCACAGTCCCTGCTGGTAACAGCAGTGACAGAGCAAAGGAGCTAACAGACTTACCACGGAAGAACTCTTTCTCTAGCTGTTCATTCCACTCCTGTGGAGTTTCTTCCATCAATTCATCTTGGTGTGCATCGAAAGAATGGCAACTTGGTTCAGCTGACGTTGGGGAATTGTATGTCTCTGCCTGTTAAAAAGTTCATGACAACATGATTTTAGTTCTACATAGTGAAAATCACAGAGGTCTGTAAACTCTTGCAGGTCCAAAATTCTTTTTAAAATTAAATACTGTACTGTTAAATTCTACAACTGTGAATTTGTAAAATTACATGCATCTCTCTTAYTCATATATAAGGTCTTAACTGATGTAAAAACTTATACTCATACCATAGCATGCTTTAGCTATATTAATTATAATGAACTTATAATAAGGCATGTAGTTACCCTTTCTTCTCCACGTGCATCATTATTGCATAATATCTCTTAGTTTTTCTCATCAATTCTTTTTCACCATCACATTTTAATTCACACTAACCTCCCAACAGAGATTAATAATGAAACAGCATCACTGATTTTCATATTGTAACATTTTATCTTTTCACAGCTCATCAATTATACTGCTTAACTATTAAAGCTAAAACTCATTAGCAGTGGTTTAATTGCACTTTTTTTTAAGAGAGAAAAAAAATCAAGTGATGTTTATATTTGGATAAACTGATTTGGAAAGGTCACTACTTTCTGACTGATACTACAAATACCCCTTTGGGACATGTCCTCCAAGCCCTTTGTGGAGCAAAACAATGAAAATAACTTCATGGTGGGAGGCACGACAGCACCTTGGGGGACTGAAATAAATTACCTTATCAGTGGGGGAAAAAAAAGTCTTCTTATTTCCCAGCAGTCCAAGTTTAGTTTATGTGCTAAGCACATCCTAGCACATCCATATTTCCCTCGGGTCACATTTTCACATGGTAGAAATGCAGGAAACTGCTGAACGCTGCTAGATTTATGACAGCTGAGAAACTTTCCCCTTTTTTTCTTAAAGACAAAACCCTGACTACTTTAGATCTTGTTTTTCTTAGTGCTTGTTACAATAGTCTTACCAACTCTGAATCCTGATAAGATCTTTGTCTTGGCTATATATCATTATAGATAATTCCTTTGTTTTTGAAGTATGACAGTAGAAGGTGGCCAATTTACCTTCTCGATACCTTTGGTTATGTACTGTACATCTTTTAGTCCCCTCTATGGTTATCCCATACAATAAAAGAGGACAAAAGGTGTGTTAGTTATATAGTACAATAAAGTAATTAAAATAATAACATATATCACTCTTGGAGAAAATTTGTTTATTTCAACAGACTATTCTTGAATTATATCAGAAGTAAATGTGTTGGTTTATGCCTCAATTGAGTTTGTACTTATAACACAGAACATTCAGTCAAAAAATAATTTCCTACTGCCTGAGGCCCATTTGGAGTTTAACCTGGCAAGGGATGTCAAGGATAGCAAGAGGGGCTTCTTTAAATAAGTTTCAGCAAGAAAAAGAAGATTGCACAGAATGTGGGCCCATTGCTGAATGGGTAACAGAAGAGATAGAGAAGATGGAGATACTGAAAGCTTCAGTCCTTGCTCCAGCCTTCA
This sequence comes from Eudromia elegans, assembly GCA_003342815.1. Taxonomy (NCBI): domain Eukaryota; kingdom Metazoa; phylum Chordata; class Aves; order Tinamiformes; family Tinamidae; genus Eudromia; species Eudromia elegans. Next base: position 7,249,709 of record PTEX01000010.1, on the reverse strand, counting down.
CTGCTAAGACCAGTGCCTCAGGAAAACCCAGGCCCTGGAGACCAGGAAGAAAGTCTGAAAAGGGAGGCCTTTCCCTTGATGCAGGATCAGGTTAGAGATCATTTAAACCAACTGGACACCCACAAGTTTCTGGGTCTCAACAGCAATGCACTTGCGAGGGCTGAGGGGGCTGGGGGACGTCATTGGCCGGCTACTCTCCATCATCTGTGAAAGGACATGGAGAACAGGAGAGGTGCCTGAGGGCTGAAAGAAAGCAAATGTCACTTAGGTCTTMAAGACAGGCAAGAAGGAGGACCCAGGGAACTCCAGGCCACTCAGCCTCACCTCCATACACAGAAAGGTGATGGAGCAGCTCATCCTGGATGCCATCTCTGTGCATGTGAAGGGTAAGAAGATGAATAGGAGCAGCCAGCATGAATTCACCAAAGAAAATCATGCTTAACCAACCTGGTGGCTCTCTATGATGGCATGCCTAGGTGAGTAGATGAGGGGAGAGCAGTGGGTGCTATCTGTCTTGACTTCAGCAGACTGTCAAAAAGGCAAGCTCAGGAAGTGTGGGTTAGATGAGTGACCATAACATAGATTGAGACCTGGCTGCAGCGCAGAGCTCAGGGGATCATGAACAAAGGGGGTCTAGTCTAGTTGGAGGCCTGTAGTTAGTGGTGTCCCCCAGGGGTCAATATCGGGTCCAGTTTTGTTCAATTTTCTCATCAATGACCTGGATAAGGGGAMAGAGTGCACACTCAGCATGTTTGCTGGTGATACAAATCTGGGAGGAGCAATGGCACCCCAGAGAGCTCGGCTGCCATTCAGTGGGACCTGGACAGGCTGGGGAGCTGGATAGGGAGAATGTCATGAAGTTCAACACAGGCAATTGCAGGGTTCTGCCCCTAGGGAGGAATAACCCCAGGCACCAGGACAGGCTGGGGGTTGACTGCTGGAGAGCAGCTCTGCAGAGAAAGACCTGGAATCCTGGTGGACAACAAGGTGACCAYGAGGCAGCAAASTTCCCTTGTGGCCAAGAGGGCCACTGGTGCCCAGGGGTGCATTAAGAGCGTTGCCAGCAGGTCGAGGTAGGTGATCCAGCCCCTCTACCCAGCCTTGGTGAGGCTGCACCTGGAGTGCTGGATCCAGTGCTGGGCTCCCCAGCATGAGAGAGTCACGGAGCTACTGGAGCGAGTCCAGTGAAGGACAACAAAGATGATTAAAAGATGATATGAGCAAAGACTGAGAGAGCTGGGACTCTTGAGCCTGCAGAAGCCTGAGAGGGGATATATCAGTGCATTTAAAATGCTGAAGGCAGAGTGTCAAGGACATGGGGCCAGAGCTGTCAGTGTCCATGCTTGAGCAGGGGACTAGATGATCTTCAGAGGCCCCCTCCAACCTCAACCCTTCTGTGATTCTGCCACAACCATACTCTGACACGAGTAACATGTCAGAGCACAGAGATTTCTGAGCACGGAGGAGGCTCTACAGGTAGTGATCTGTCCAAGCCTGCTACTCTTTACAAATGAAAGAAAAAAAAGTGATTTTTTTATCTCTTTGCACTTTGCTTAAAATTACCAAAATATGTGATAATTTTGGCCACAAAAACTGCCTATTCAATAATTTCATCATTAAGACAGAACCGAAATCTGATCAGAGCTACACTTAGACATGTATAGCTAATAGGGCAAAATCTTCCTATTGAATCCAACATATTCATAACACAGATATTTTACTTAGCTTTTAAACTGAGAACTACAACATTATGTAAACAGACATTGTATCAACAGCCTAAAAAAGGAGCCCAGTTTTCAAAAATCCACGAGTTAAACACACGTGACAATGAAGTTGCAAAGTTACTTACTGCTGCCATTTCTTCCACTTTTGGAGATGCGCTAGCAGAACAGTCATATCTGTAGGTAGAAGGATTTAAATAATAAATTTATGATAAAATTTTACCAGGTAATAACAATTTCCTATAACAACTCCTGAGAAGCGTCTGAAAAGACTGTTTTATGAAGAAGCCACTCCCCTCCTGCAGAAAATCCTGCTAACAGATGCCAGGGCAATTTCCCTTTCCCTTGTCTGGCCTTGCAAACACTGCTCAGGACTGCCCAGCCAAGACTGAACTCAACCTAGTGACAGATATCCCAGTGTCTGCAATACCCATAAAGTAATTGCTTAAATCCAGCATTACAATAAGATATCATTGCTTCCCTTATTTTTCCAACAACACTAACTTGCAAAGCACTATAAATAATCTCAGCTCATGACTTATAAATCTCCAAATGACCAGTATTTGAAATATTACTGCTGTTCCTCTCCTTCATTCCCCTATGCCATTCAGAGCTGTGCTCTGCCCCTACAGAAGACGAGGGACAACTGGCAGATTTATTTCAATACAAACTTTGCAACAGCTCCAGCCATCCCAAGCAGCCCTTAGCAGCCTCTAGCGTTTAAGAGAAGGCTTATATTCTTCCTAAGCTGCGCAGGACCGCAAAGGTTTGGCAGATAATTGCCTGGAGAGTGCTTCTGAGCAATGAATTTTTTAGAATGAGCTGAGAAACACGGCATATAAGAGGTATTCTATTTTACATAGTGACTTTCATACATACACATAATTAAGGAAAAAAAAAGCAGTTGATTTCACCAAGTCTATTCTAGTCTGCAACCCTTGGTTTAGAAATAAATGAAGCCAGTCCCTTGAAACCTCCCACAGGAAATCTCGCTTGGCTTGCGCTTGCTGTCAGTTCTTCCCTGTCTCAGATGCCTTTTTTCCCAGGAAGTCGACTCTTGGAGGAAAGCGAGGTAGGGAAAGAAGGTTCTGCTCGTTCCTGTTTCTCAAAGTCTTTTTGAATGACCTTGTTCTTAGGCTCTTAAACCYCTCCTGTGCTCGGGCAGCCTGTTTCATTGAGCTCGGCAACAAGTACAAACCGGCTTGTTGGCAGGTTGGCTGCGGCCAAGCCTCTCCTCCCCAAGTGCTTTGTCATTTGTTTGCAATGCGCTCGCAGGCAGGGAAGAACAGTTGAAAGGTGCAATTTGTTTTTGCTTCTGTAATTGTGAACTTTAAAACCAAAATTCCCCTCCAACATAGGGGTCCAACTGAAACTGGTGCACACCAGCCTACAGAGCTCGGTGAGCTTCGAAACAAGCCGCAGAATCACARTCCACACTTGTTATGTTTTTGTTGGCAACATTCGATAGGAAGAGCCATTAATTCAGTGGGTTACTGCTCCCTGAGAGCAAGGCTCATAGAATCAGAGTGCAGAGCAGCACACATCTCTTGCCTTAAACGAGAATGTTGTCAAATACGGTCTCATGCTTCGATCATAAATGAAAAATTAAATGCATCTATTGGATTTTTTTGCCATCGTTTCCTGCAGACCAAGTGCAGAGGAATCCTGCAGCAAGGCAGAGGTGCTCTTGGCCGCTCTCTCCTGCAAAGCTGCTCTCTGCAGCTCTCCCCACCGGCCGCCACGCTTGGGGTACAGTCAGTCGCTCTGCGCACAGAAGCTYCATGAAGTCGGCATCTCAGTGAGAAACAGTTTCTAATAATCTAGGCAAAAATGAAAATTTCATTCTCACCTCTGGCAGTATTCTAAACTCCTCCACGTCTTTGCCRTCACTGTTCTTTCAAATGTAATCAGTGCAAAATCCTCCTTTGCTTTCCTCCYCGTCTTTCTTGACAAGGTTGTTTTAATCTTTTCCCCATGCCCATTCCCCCACCTCCTCATCTGTCTCGTTGATTTTTCTCTGAGCTCTTTCAAGTTTTTCATCATTTTGAAATTAAAGTTTTGTTTACTCACAGAGATCTTTTTTTAACTTACGGAAAAGGCAATTCAATTTCTTTTTTACTCTAGGATATTAARCAATGTTTACACACACACATACACACTTGTAAACATTATCTACTACGCATAAACAGAGAACGTGTCAAGTTATTGCTGAAGTTCAAATATATTTGCCAGCAGAAATAAAACCACTACTTCCTTCGGAAAAGCAAGAAGCAACATGTTAAATATTTTCACTTACAAACATATGTACCTATTTTATGGCAATAGAACGTGAGCTTAAAATATGACCACTAGTAGTAGTASTACTACTACTACCACTACAAATGTATGGGTTAAAACCTGCTGGAAATTGTTATTTCTGCTGTGGCAGTGGTCTTCCCCGGGCCACAGTCAAGTTGTCCCAGGCCAGACTATACCCCGTGTGCTTTTATCCTGTTCTTACTGGTATTACGCAAGAAGCCGGCTCTGTGACAAACACCCAGCTCTCGTACACTCAAAACACAAGTAAACAGCACTTTTTCCCCAGTATGAATCACAGTGATGTACTAGAAAGGAATAGGAATGAATGCAAGAACACCAAACACCTCTGAAGCAGAAATCACTAAACATTGCACCAAGTTCAAACTGCAGCATTACCAACCTTTCACCAGCATCTTCTGTATCTCCACAGAGGAATATTCTCTTTTGCAGCATCCATAATTTATTCTCACAGGAAAACAGCCCCACAGCTGAGGAAACTTTCCTTCCAGCACCGAAAAGGCCCTCTAAGCAGCCACTAACACTTAGCTGCGGCAAAGCTGCTGCCAGCCAGGCTTCCCTGCATGATTTACAGCGCTGCCTCCTATGGTGTGTCACCACGTCTCCAGAACAACTACCTGGCGAGGGGCAGCGTGTGTGCAGCCCTGGCTGTATGTGCAGCCAACCACAGGGCAACACCTAGCAGAGGGTGGGGAGCCGGGCCCGGAGAGGCGGGACGGCGCCAGCGCCGCGGCCGCGCGGATCCGCTCGCTGCTGCCCGGCCGCRCCGCGGGAGATCAAAGGCGCCTCGGCGTTAAGACACGACAGGCTTCTCTGCAGGGAAAGGAGATAAATCCGTTTCAAAAGAGCCAAAGCAACTTTATTTTTTAAATAAAAGTAACTGGAGAGGGGAACAATTTCAATGCTTAGATTCTGGAGCAAAGCCTTGACCTTTGCTTTCGTGCCTGCTACCTTATCTTACGTCAACACGTAGTGCCCTTGGGCCCTGTTCCTCAGTGACATTAGTGGCCCTTTCCTCTGCACTGGCAGCCTGTGGCTCTGTGGCARGGGGACTCCCCAGCCCTATGTTGGTGGCACCTTCACCACGTCCTGACCATGGGACAATCCAGGACGGGGAGGATGCAGTGCATTCTCCTTCCCAGCATTAAAACTTTGCAAGTGTTTCTTTTTCTTTCTTTTCTTTTCCCCTATGCTGCATTTCTGCATACTGAATTTGCTACTAGCAACCACCACTGCAAGTACCCCACTTCTCTGCAGACTTCTCCATATATAAACAAGATATAAACACTTTGGCTTTGACATAAACACTCCACGGGGCAAGCTGCCCTGCTACCAAATCTCCACACCAGACCGATGGTTTGCTCTCCCCTTTTGTGCTTATTACAATGCCTACAACGCATTCACGGTCCTAAAATGTACAGAAAAACACAGTATTTCATTAAGGTGACGCGAACACGGGACAGGTGWACACGGGACAGGCTTCATGAGCAGCCTGAGCGCAGCCATGAGCCCCTCTGGGCAGGAGCCTCAGCCCTGCGGCGGCGCGGGAGAAGCTCCCTCCTTCCAGTCCTGCTCCGACACTGTCCCTGGCACAAAACCAAAGCCGAGATGGAGCACCAAAGACACGGGCCCTGGCAAACGGCCCTGCTCGCCCGGCCGGAGCCCGTGCCCCAGGCCTGCCCCTGGGCTGTGAGCACCGCGAGCGGGAGCAGAGGAGCAGCCCGGGGCTCAGGGCTGCCCAGCCGGGGAGAACTTGGCCCTCCCCGCGCGGCCACTGCGGGCACCCGACCTGGCCAAGTAAAATCTGCACCTTCCTGCAGAGCTTAAAGCCAAGAGACTGGAAAATTAACGCTTTCATATGAACAATTCATGCACCTTTTTTAAGAACTAGTAATAATTTATGCTTTGGTTATAGCTCACCGTGGTTCTTTCAGAGTCTGGTGCTTCCTTGATTTTCTAAAGGAGAAAAGCCAAGCGAAAGGTGATCTGAACCCCAAGAAGGAAGCTGAYGTGTTCTTTTGTGCTTGAGGACTTGTGTGGGATGACATTTTAAATTCTTTATCATCTAAAAAATATCACAAAAATTTGATTTGTTTCAAGTTCTTATCAAATACTGCACTAAAAGGTAGAGGAAAATTCAATCTGCACAGGCATTTTTCTGGAGGCACTCACATTCTTTAGTCCCTTGCTTTTCACTTTTGTAAGAAATATATATACTAAAGTCGTGAATATGCAATGGCTTGGTGGCCTGTAATGTAATTACATAATGAACTGAGATTAGGTTTCACAGAATTGCTTACGATAGGATTCCCTGTGCTACTCCAAGGTAACGGAGTAACTTTTTCTGCTATGAAACAAGACTTCAGTTAGGACCAAGGCACTGCATCTTTATTTTTTTCCCCATTTAAAAACCACATGTTTGAGATAATATAGCAGCCTGGAAGTGCCTTAGCCACTGATCCCAAAAGAAAGCTAGGTGGCAGTGAGAGCTGAGTGTCACTGATCTATCCAGCGAGAGGCAGCATTTTGGGTCTGTCCTCAATGACAGCAGTAATTCCCATCACACGGTGCAAGGCAAAACATGAGCTGCAGGAGAGCCTCTGTGCTTGGCCAAACCCTCATCCTTGGTGCTCTGCGGCAGCTACCCTCCCACTGACACTACTGGACTCGGCAGGGAGGTGACAGCAGCAGCTCTAATGACACTGCCGTAGCCACCGTGGTCCAGGGGCGCAGCGGGACAGGGCTCGCAGGCAGCACCTTTTATTGCACCAGCTYGCAGAGCTGGAAACACCAGGCCAGCCTCGAGGGGCACAAGCCCTTCTCCAGGTCTGAAACATACACAGCAGCTTTCAAAGACACACAGAGCAGGAGAGCAGTCGCAGGGGTATGTAATGTGCCAGGTAGGCCATGGTGGAAAGGGGAGAATAGTGGATAGCCATGGGCTATGGGCAGCGTGGCCGGAAAAGGGGCAGGAAAGATCTCTATTTTGTTTATGTCTCTGGTGTCAAAGAATTTTTTTCAYGTTACTTTCTGGAAATCCTGTTCTTGTATACAATTCTGCATACTGTTGCTTGATTCGAAAATAGGAAAAGCTAGACAAAAACGTGCAGAAATGCAAACAAAATAGCAGCGTATATCATGCAAGAAATGTGGTGGAAGTTGAACAAGAAGTACAGGTGCCATTTTTGGTAGAGACAGCATGTCTTTGCCTGTGTTCATTTTGGATGGGAGCAGCACCCGTGAAATGAGATCTCCAAAAGCTGCTTCTCAGTCAGACCAGCTTTCCAGGCTCTGGGTCACCCACCCTCCTAATCAGCACCGGCTCAGCACCTTCAGCCCCRTGTTATCAGGGAGGTTTCTGCCACCACAGTCAAATCTCTTTCAACCAAACCCAAGTTGCTTATTCCAAATGTTACTTCTAGGTGCTTCTACTTCCTTTAGGAAAATCAGGTAGACTAAAAGAGATTTTGTACGAAGTAAATAATACTGCTTTAATTGGAAATCAACCACTATACTTACTAAGAGAAATTGCAGGACAAGAATATCAAGAACTCTGTATTGTGACTCATAGCTATGCTTCTAACTGAATTTGCTTAAACAAACACGCTCATCTTGAAAGTACATTTTTTGACAGAACTTTGACGTGAGAAAGAACTCAATGCAATTTCAATTATCTATTGAACCTGGTGACCATTAYTGTGTGTGAAAGAAACTGGAAGAAGCAACTCACTGGCTTTTTTGTTCTTCCTGAGCTGATGCTCCAGAGGTTGCTTCARCATTCTATTGACATCACTGTTATTMTGAAATTTTTTCCTTTGTATTTCCTCAAACCATTCTCCAGTCACTCCCTGCAGTCCTGTTTCAGATGTCTTTCTCTTCWGAAGTTTTCTGAAAAGTAAAAAAWATATATATATATTAGACTCTCAGTACAGATTCTTTATCAGGAACTCTCCCTGTTCTTTGTGTAGATATTCACAGCAAACTTCTACACACAATCTGACTTTTAAAAAGAGATACAGGGGAACACAGGCTATTCACAGTTATCACATGAGAGGCAGCACTGGGACCAGAGTTCTTCTGCTCACCAAGCAGATCAAGTGACTACCTTAACTGGACTACTTGTAGGCTTACGATGCTCCCTACCTCAAACTGCTGCATCCTTCTTCCTTACAAAACTCCAGTAATAATTCATAAGCTTCATAAAATTAACTGAAAGCAAGATTAAGTTCCCAATAACCCAATTAGAAGAACTAATACTGTCACAAAGTATTTTTTGAAATATTTATCCATTCGTTTAAGCAGAGGCAATAACAAGATAGTTCTGATTTTCAGCAAGAAGCTCTCTAGGGCAGTGAGAGTGGGCTGCCCACCCCACAAGTTCAGTGTAAAGCAGAATAATAAATGTGGAATTGAGCTCAGAGCTATTCATGTGACACGTTCAGCAAGTCTATCACATTTTCCCTGCTGCAGAGTGATTTTGCCTGTGTTTAATATGTATATAACCAACTCATGGTGAATATGAATGTTTTGCCAAGCAGATGCAAACACAGAGCAAGCCATACGGATGTGGCTCCGAGTGAGGAGGTTGGTTCCTACCAGATTCTGTTCTTACACCAAGTGTTCACAGGAAAAAAAAAAAAAGCTGTTTATCTGGACATGAAAGAATAACGCAGAGCTGCACAGGAGTCTGGGTAGTGCAGCTGACACGCAAAGTTACTTGTTTTCAAATTACAACGTACAAGAGCCTAGCGTGCAAACGCAGAGGTGGCAAACCCGCACCCAGCCTATTCTGATGGCAACAGAGCCAGACTTTGTGCACGGTCTGCAGATATAATACCCACATTTTAACAAGGCTTTCATGTAAATCTTTCATCTTAATCTACGGTAAAAAACACGCCCAAGAATACAGACGTTCTCAGAGATCATATAACATTTCACTTATCAATTTAAACAAATCTCTCTCTTTCAGACATCACTTCAGAAAAAAACTTAAAATTAAATGTCTAGTCTGGAAAYAGGGGTTCCTTTGTCTGGAATTGATATGGACTTGATACAGACTATTYGCCTGGTGGCATCTGAAGGATAGCAGGGTAAGACAGAGGCGTTTCTGGTAAATGAAGGACATTTCCCTTGAAGCTGAACACTCRCGCCAGGGAAAATGCATCACAAAAGCTAAAGTGGGAACTGCCACAGAGGCTCCCGCACCGCGGGAATGGTTAAAGCCGGCGAATGCCACGTGCGCAAGGAAAATGGCCTGGCAGGAGCGGGAATGGGAAGCGGGAGGAAGAGGGGCTCCCCGTGCCAGYGGGTGAGCTCAGTGCCGCGGCCGGCTCCGCGCGGCGCCCGCCTCTCCGGAGCCTGGGAGCATCCGGGGAGCGGCTGYCGGGAAAACAGGCTCGGCCCAAGCCCTGGAAGCGGAGAGCCTCTTCTGCCATCCATCCCTCCCTGCCGCAACAGCCGGCACGGGCTGGTTGTCCCGTCTGCACACGCTGCAAACACGTAACTCGGAGAGAGGAGGTCGGCTTTTCATCCCAGGGCTGCTTGAGGATATTTGTTTTTTTTCTGTAAGAGGAAGCCATCAGCTCGACTGGACCAGGGATAATCACGTTTCGCATACTGCCCTCTATTGGTAAAAATATAAATAAAATATATTAAAATCCAGATGAGTTCCCTCCATCGCTAAGCTTCCAGCACAGCTTTTCCCGGGAAAGTTCTTCAAGGCCTTTTCTCACCGTGGTGAYTCTTACATTCTTTTTCCATTAATATCTCTTTCCTTTAAATGCATGCACTCCATACAGATGAGAAAATGAGGTGTCCTTGCACCAAGAGCTCCACCGCAGGAGCACCCCGCGTGCAGGTCACGAGCTTGCACAWGCTCCGCACACGCATTCCGGCGGTGGGAGGTCTCTCCTGGCACACGTTGGGCACCAGCTGCCCTTGCTGTCCGTGAACGTGCTGCTGACGAACCGCGCTGCCGCCTCCAGCTCACGGAAGCGAGCCTCGGAACTGAACGCACCACGGCGCTCATCCCGCTTGCCGGGCTGCTTCCTACGCGCCGCGGGACGAAGMGGGCTGCCTTCCCAGCGTGACTCACCGGGAGCGAGCCGTGCGCCGTGTTGACACYAGCGGCTCTTCCTCCGCGCACCTCTCACGGGAGATCTCCAGGGAAAAGCCAACCCCAAGGTTTGCCTGCACGAGGYCTTTCATGTGGGACACCATCAACCYTGCGGAAGAGCCGCAGTCGCCACCCGCCRCTTCCGGAGCGATCGGCAGAGTCTCTGCTGCCCCTGTCCAAGTGTCTTCGCCACCACTTAGCACTGAGCAGGACAAACGYCCAAGGCAGGAGGAACTGGGTGGCCAGGTGAGTTTTGGGGAACTTTCTGTTGTTTGMCAGGGACTGAAGACTCAACTCGTGTTTGTCAATGTGAAAGTTTCAGCTCCTCCTGATTTCCACAGAAGCAGCATTTGCCCCAAAACGATCCTTCCCATGGGCAGAGGAGGAGCAGACCCAGGGAAAGCCGTGCTGGGGGACAGGCCTATTCAACCTCCCAGAACACTGTGGCTGTATCGCAGCCCCAGGCAGCTCTAAAATGCAAGGGTATTCTACTGCCTACCTGTTCCCTGTAACTGTATAAAGATCTTTTAAAGACACGCTTTCAAGCTGTCCTCTCTTTTTTTTTTTTAAAAAAAAAGGGAGAAAGTGTTACTGACAACAGCACCAACTACTTCGATGACTTCATTTATAAAAAAATGTATTATTCAGCCTTTCACAAGAACACACAACAGGAACAACAACAACATTTGGGTTTCCAAGGTCACAGAGGAGCTCCCGTGGCAGGTTAATCCTCCCAGGAGGACGAATGAGCGCTCGCCCAGCCAAGACACACTGTCCCATGCAGCCAGGCCAGGTTTCTAAGGCAGCCCTCATTCTTACGAGTCTTCTTTGTTTTGTTTTAACTCACATTAGAGCAATCTTTTATTTATTTTTCTTTCTCCCTGTCTTCTATTTGGATAAGGTCAATAAACCAGGTCAGCTTCAGTATTATATTTAAAACATTATGCAGATGTATATGAATCAGAGAGGAAAACTGACTCCGATGTTTTGCCTGCATGTGCCATGAGACGCTGTACACAGATCTAACTGACCCAACCCACTCACTTATATTTATAAAACTGAGCATTTCATGCARTAATTCTCTGGAAAATCAAGGCCTCCCCACAACAAAATGTTTGTAGGTCACTTTATTTTTGATTAGCAAAATGTTGTGTTGGTGATAATGCTCGAATCAAACCTGCTAGGTAGGTGCTAATTAACCAGACAGATTTCATTTGCCCTCCCCTAACACATATTTGTTTTCTAAGTCTTAAAGCTCTATTATTATTACTACTGCTGTCATTTTTAATTAGGTATTAATTTTATACTTAGCACACTGAGTTGTCGATCAAARTACATTTGTCTCAGTATCTAAGCAATAAAACTAAAGATGTGCAWAGATACAAGTCCTGACAAGGAAGCCCAGGGCACGTGCCGGTTCATGACTCCCTTCYGACCGTGACCCAAATATCGAGAAAACTAACAAAATGACTTTCACTCTCTTCAACAGGCTCCAGGTCAGGGCGCTGGAGTCACCCGGCCAGCTCTGGGAGGAAAGGGAAGGCTGAAAGCCCCCAGGAAGGCTGCCTGCAGGAGCACGAGGAAAGCTTCATGGCACAATGCTGAACTCTAGGGGAGCTCAGTGCAAACCCGCGTTGCGGGAGGCATCGAGCTGCCAGTTCACAAGCCCCAGCTATCTGGGTTCTGAGAATTTCTGAGCACACAGTAGAGGAAAGCTCGTGGTCCTCTGAGCAGGTGCTCAGGGGGAGTGAATGAGGTAAAGCACTCCCAGCAATGACCTGCTGTCCGGGATGTCCAGCTGCTGCTCTGGATTCCCTGCCCTATCCTCTGCTCTGAGCAGGTGCTCAGCAGCAGTGAATGAGGTAAAGCACTCCCAGCAATGACCTGCTGTCCGGGATGTCCAGCTGCTGCTCTGGATTCCCTGCCCCATCCTCTGCCGGGAGCGCAAAATAGGGCGAAGCTCCAACGTGCGACTCTTTCAGACAGAGCTGTCTTAGAGTCTCTGTGCACAGGCTGCAGACAGCGGGTCGGGAGCCCACGTGCAGGGTGAAGGGCGTGCTGCCCATCRTACGCACACGCTGCCTGGCAATCCTGTGTGCTAGCAGCAAAACCAGTGCGCGAGGCCACGGGAGGAAGGTACCTCGCATGGTTCAGTGTGCCACGCGGGCCTCTCCCCGCCGTAATGAGTATCGCTGCTGAGATGACTTAATTAACAGGAATGCATTATTAGATGCTAGCAGGTGGAACAGGCATAGTTCTCCACGCAGATTCCAAATGGTTTTGCAGGGGTGGATGGAGGCTCATTCCAAAAACAATACARGTCAGGAAGAAGTTGGGGGCTCCTCAGTTTCTCCCTGGGAGATCTCATATAGAAATAGGAACACACGTCCTGTGTGCCACGTATGTATGTGAGCCTCAGACACATGTCCCTGAGCATACACAACCAGGGCCACAATGGAGGCAAACGTGCTCCAGTTGATGGTGCTGCTGCGCTGGCAGGCTGGGCTTCCCCTAAGTCTGAAGCTAATGATTAACAGCAGAGCTATTTACTCTTCCAAAGCAGAGCCGCAGGTGATCGGGAGACCTTTTGTTAAATATTGACAGCGGGCTCAGAGACAGCCCTCTGTGCAAGGAACACACAGCTCAGGTGTATGTTACAAACTGAAGTATTTTCCAAAGACACACAATGCTGATGCTGCTCCTCATGTAGCTGTGTGGCTTTCTCTACGCAAAACCATTCCTAGGTAGCAGCGTAAGAGAAAACAAGACATAACAAAACCACAGGGAAAGAGCAACAGGTCCGGTGAGAACTCTGAAGGACGGGAATCGATTTCCCATAAAGACCAAGGACTTTACAAGCAGGTTTGTGTGGGATGGCCCATAGATCTGCATGGAGCTCTAAAACTCAGAGGCTCTAACTGGATTCATATTTGTTCTAACCATGTAGTGTCACACACACACACAGAGGACTGAAGCAAGATCTTGCTCATCAGAGGGAACACAATGTCATGGTRAACGGTTTATGTGATAATATAATAACAGGAGAGTCATGCTTGTGTTGCTTTAAATTACTTTAAATTAGGGAAAGTAGCCATAAGATTCAATATAAAACCTTAACGTCAACCCTGAATGCTTTTCATCCYGAAGCACAAGACTTTCATACTCAGGCGGATCCTCTTGATCCACAGGCCACATCTCTTAATTCACATCTCTTCCAAGAGGTGGAAGTGGTATCTCCATCCAAGACGGAGATGTGGACACGGAGGCAGCCCAGGGCCAAGGGGGATGCAGGTCCCGAGCAGCGGGAGGCAGAGCCCCTGGTCACGCTGCTGCCGCCTCCCTGGGCCRCTCGGGCCTGCAGAGCTGCAGAGCCAAAGCTGCAGCAAGCCCAAGTACTGGGGCCCCTATATGAAGCTGACCACAAATCAAACYGCAATTCACCTACAACGAAATACAAACAGAGTGCACTTTTCATCATTTACTCTTAGCTTTAGTTTTGTCCTGATGTGTTTGGTCACGGATAGTATGGTAGCAATACGCGTAACTATTTGTTTTTCAGATAAGAACTCATCAAAAAACTGTAGTTCCTGATAGGAACTAAAAATGCAGGCATTTAATACAGCTTATTGCATTTAATGATGTTAACTTGACAGTCTAACTGCATTAGATTAGAAGGATTAGATATAAATTTAATGGGATCATTTACATGTAAAAATCCTCAGGAAAAGTTACCATTTTTGTTCCCTACTTTATTTAATGCATTCCTTACATGAATTCTGTACGTCATGGCAAATTTCAAACTGTCACACTAGAAAACAAAGTCATTTTTAACTTTAAAACAAGTACAGGAAAGGTAGAACTGAGACCTGTTTCTAGACTACCTAACCCTGTTACCCTGTTTTTGAGTTACAAAACACACACACACACAAAAAACAGTCTCTGAGCCCAACACTCAAAACTCCATTTGGCCAAACTACACTCAATTCAAAAATGAGATTTAGAGGGATTTTTAGAAGATAAGCAAATTCCACACACGAAAACCACTGGCAAAAATCTGAGCAAAAATCTGGCAAATATCCTTACAGGAGGAAGGAAGACAGACCCACAGGGTATTTTCAAGCACTATGAAAATCCAGATGCACGGAACACAAGGCCGTGGGTGCCAGCTGAGGCCCTGATATGCAGCCTGGGAAGCTCTGCTCCCCCTTGCAAGGCAGCTTCTCCACCAGCCGCATCCCCAGGGGCTGCAAGTGCAGCACATCCATGTAGATACAAGGCAGATTCAACCTGAAGCACCTGATGGTCACATTCTCACTGAAAGTCCATTATTATTATTGAAGACACAGAAACATTTCTAATAAAAAGTTCAAACCTGAGGAGTGCACAGACTTCCTGCAAGGTGCCTCAGCCCTTAAATGGGTCACAGTTCCGTAGAAAAGAGGGAAAAATCACACAACTCTGCATTACCTATGCGAGAATGCCTCTCCATATGGACTGTAGCCCTTTTATTTAAGATTAAGGGCGCACAGAATGCCTGTTAATGCTATCATATTATAAGAGTCTGTTAGTGCTGTTACAACTGACCTCGTCACCTTATTCTTGGAGTCTTGACAAATTATCCGTGAAGAGAAAACACAGTTAATAYTTCTTTTTCTGTTAAACTTAGACTAAGAAAACACCTAGCCACAGGCTTTGAGATCAGCCTTGGTTGAGCCTCACCTGCTTCAGTAATATCTTCTTTCAGTAATAACTCAACAATCTTCCTGGGTCARACTTCATACATGCTATAGAAACTCGAGCACAAATACAGAAAGARCTTCCGAGCAAAAGGTTTGACCCTTTACAACACTGGAAGATTATTCTGGAAAGAGAGAGCCAAAGAATCACAGAATCACAGAATGGTTGAAATTGGAAGGGACCYCTAGAGATCATCTAGCCCAACTCCCTGCTCCAGCAGGGACACCCRGAGCACGGGGCACAGGGTGGCAGCCAGGYGGGTTTGGAAGATCTCCAGAGAAGGAGACTCCACAGCCTCTCTGGGCAGCCTCTTCCAGGGCTCTGGTATCCTCACAGGAAAGAAGTTCTTCCTCACATGGACAGGGAACTGCCTGTGTTTCAACTTGTGCCCATTACCCCTTGTCCTGTCACTGGCCACCACCAAGAAGAGTTTGGCCCCCTCCTCCCYACATTCTCCCCTCAGGTGCTTATACATATTGATCAGATCTCCTCTCAGTCTTCTCCAGGCTGAACAGGTCCAGCTTGCCTAGTCTTGCCTAGTCCAGTCTCTTAATYATCTTTGTTGCTCGACGCTGGACCCTCTCTARAAGCTCCACGTCCCTCTTGCTCTGGGGAGCCCAGAACTGCACCCAATACTCCAGGTGCGGCCTCACTAGAGCCGAGGAGAGGGGCAGGATCCCCTCCCTCRACCTGCTYGCAATGCAGGTCGACCTCCTGATGCAGCGAGGATCCCATTGGCCCTCTTGGCCATGAAGGCACACTGTTGCCTCATGGTTAACTTGTTGTCAGCCAGCACTCCCAAATCCCTCTCCATGGAGCTGCTTTCCAGCAGGTCAGCTCCTAATCTGTACTGGTGCCTGGGGCAACGATGCTGGACTGTGCTGGGCTAGATTCTGCTCTTATTCTCTGCAATGTAAAATCAACGGACTTAGGTTTAGTTAGTCCAGATCTACCCTGCTAAAACTGAAACAAGGAATGGCATGCTTCCTTTCCCTGTCACCCTTTCTCAGCTCTTTCCAAGTCAAGGTCCTTTACTCCAGGCCCTACCACAATAAATTATTAGTTGAAAACAGCAATGAGGAAAAAAATGCAACAGGGACTCRACACACAGTTTAAGTAATTGCCTCTGGTTACAGAAAGCAGCCCTCACTGGGGCACAGGGAATCCCACAGTGGGTTTATTTACGACTGCAATTGTTTGCCAGAGCAAGGGAAGGTTTTTAAATCACCGTCTTTCCTGGCAGTTTTGCTTTTATTTAGAGTTATTTAGCATATTAGCACTTCGGGGCTCCAAGGACCTGCTTTCTTAAGTGTTTACAAACCACTAAACATGCCAGTGACACAGTATCAGCAGTAAGTAATAACAGCATCTCCTTCACAAACAAGACACAATAGTGCAATCACATCCTGAAATAGCCCGGGCGGAGTATCTCTTAGGAAAGAATTTCTTTATTAAGGCTTTGCTCAGGGAGAGAGCTCCAAAGAAACCACAACATACACATGTGGTGCTCCCCTGGTATTCTCTCTGCCACCATGTAGTCTCTGTGGGTTGTTTCTGAGGTTGTTTCTGAAAATACTTTCAAATTCCATGAACTGAGCCCCTAATCCAGATTGCTAGCACCTGAAAAATTGTTCTTAGTCATGCAAGAGGCTGCAAGAGGGTCAATAAAACTACTTCTGTAAATGAGACAAAGTTATTCCCAGGAACAAGGGCTACAACATCAGAACTCCTGCAAGTCGGAATAACTAAAACACCATGATGAGGCTGCGTATGGCTGCACCTTGGCAACAGATGCCTTCTTGGGTTGTAGGTATGGGAAAAAAAAAAGGAGGGGAAAAGGAGGCATTTTCTATGCAGTATTTTATTCTCAACTTGTTTCCTCTCAAGGGTTTGACAATACATCAGCCAAGAGAACCCAACAAAGCAGCAGCTGCAACGAACGATGAACACAGTGAATGTTCTGCCTGAACACAGTGAATGTTCTGCCGTAAGGCAGCAAGAACAGTCGCCTTCCGTAACAAATAACTACTTTCAAGTGATTTATTGACAGTGCAGAACAAAGCAAGCAGAGGATTCACCTCTCCCACAAGAATTATGTGCTCTTAATGGGTTACCAAAGCAGAGTTGTGCTGAGAATGCCTCCCAAAGAAGTTATGTTGCTTTCTATCAACAAACCTTTGCTTTACTGCCAACTGTTCTCATTGTCACAGAATTGTAAGATTAAACACACAAAACAAAAAAAAAACCCCAAAAGCATAGTTCAAGGTGAAAATAAACAAAACAAATTGAAACAGTACTATTCTCTCAAAAAGCTGCATTGCATTTTCCCTTTTTTTCAGTTCCTATTCATAAATGGTGGCTGACGGCCAAGATATGATTTGATTTGGGATGGGCATTTTTTTTTTACTCCTTCTTTGTACTGAAAAAAAACCCCTCATACAACACAAGCACAGTTACTTCTCGAAAGATGATCCAGATGATAGGCTGCTAATCAGGGATCTGGGCTGAATTCCCTATTCAGCTGCTCAGTTTCTCTATTATTTTCTGTGTCTCATCTGAAAATGAAGATAATAGTATTTCCCTTTTCCCTGGGGATTAATAAATTAAAATCACATGAGATTAGTGAAGAGTGGTAGCAAGGAGCACCATACACAACAGAAGAACTTCTCAATAAAATCAAGCAGTTAAGGAATTCACAGCTCTTCTCCCTTTTACATCTTCTATTTATCCATAAGTCCCATCTATTCGTTTTTTTGAAGCTGGCAATGTATTAGTGCCTGCCACTGCTCCCTACCTGCTGCCTGCCTCCCGTGGCTGGTCTGTGCATCCGCGCTCCTCACGCTCCTTCCCACGGCCAGCTCTGCGTACTCGCACTCCTTCCCACGGCCAGCTCCGAGCTCCTGGTGCTCCTTTCCACAGCCAGCTCCACGTATCTGCGCTCCTTCCCGCAGCCGGCTCCGCGTTCCTTGTGCTCCTTCCCGCAGCCGGCTCCGCGCTCCTTGGGCTCCTTCCCACGTCCGGCTCCGTGCTGCTCCGTGGCAGCCCGGCAGACACCTGCCCGGCACTGCCGGCTGCTCCAGCGCGGGGAGGAGCTGCCCGCGGTAGGAGAGTCACCGGCTCCACCTCTGCTCYGGCCTTCTGCCCTGCTGAGCCCTCACGCAGCCCTCCGCTCCCTGCAACCCAAATGCTGCCCTGGGAGCCCAGAGGCAGCCCAAATCACCTTGCATTGGGATCGTGGATGGAGGACCAAAAAGAGAAGCACCTACAGGTGTGTTGGCCCTTGGGACCCTTGTGTGCAAATATCTGCAGTCACTTCCTTGTTTTGATCTCTGTTCCCCGCGGCTGCAGATCAAAGCTGGAGAACGTGACCCGCTGCTCCCTGAAGCCTGGGAATCACACAGCGAGTAACACCTACAATGGTTTTATCTCACGATCATCAGGCCCATTTCACTAGGTGTGGAAAGCTGCCTTGTGGTACTATCACCTGCACTACTGCAAACATTCCTTGTGTCCACAGGGAGAGTGAATTGTTAAGGAATCACCTTAACATGCCACCATCCTCTGGAAAAGTCACCTGCCTATCTACTTCTCAGCWGCTAATCTAGCACAAAATATTTCAGACAAGGAGCCTTCTTCTGTATGCATCTGCAAAGACATCTGTTTTATTCATCAGGCTTCCTAAAAGGGTATTTTGTAACTGAATAGCATTTCTCTCCTGTGAACTGTAACTACCTCCACACAACAGCACATATACACTGACATACAGATCAGGTATTGCATTTCTCCCACGATAAATCCTAATGATAAATCATTCCTACACATGAATGTTACGGGCAGGACCAGATTCAATGGCCAATAAAGGCACCTGAAACTGGGTGTTACCTAAGACCAAAACTAATGGTATGTACGTGTATTTTTACAATATATTGCGAAATACATGATTACTATGTTTCTACGGTATTTTCAGTGCAAAATCCTGTGAGTTACACCAGAGCCGACAGTTCTGATTTCTGCATCCGTGTTTTGTGGCAGAAAAGCTCCAGGAGGAAGAGAGCGGGCCGGTTTTGCTCGTTGTTTGAAGGTTGAGTTCAGCATGGCCACGAGAGGGCATTGCCCAAGGAGAGGAGARGCAAAAACCAAACCAGAGGAAGCAGCCAGGCGGCAACAAGGAGCGGGGATCCATCAGGTCATTTCCACGACAGGTCATTTCCATATAAAGGAGGGAGCAAAACTGAAACTTTTCCAAGCCAACCATGCCTTGAAGCTGGCCAGGGCTGGCACCAAGGGGCACAAAGAGGGTTTGCAGGGGATCAGCAAGGAGGAAAGGACAAGGTCAAGGTTGGCAGCTCCTGCAGAGCCCATGTCTGCCCAGATGTGCCATGGCAAAGGGCACCCCSGCCTGTTCCGCTCAGAGGCAGCAGAGAGGAGGAGAAGGGCCATGTGCAAGAGCCAGCCCTCTCCCAAGGAATGTCCCCAGTGTGTATCTCATTTCACGAAGAGATAGGGTTGCCTGGATGAAAAGAGATAACCTGCCAAGCTTTTAATGCAGATAAACAGTGAGCAAAAAACAAACAACACAAATACAAAAAGCAAACAACCTATCCAACTGGTTCATGGTTACTTATCTGAGAGCTCCATACACTTGAGGAGGAAGCCATCAGTGTTTCAGGCTGCACTGTGTGAAAATCAACTCCCCCGAACCATTATTGGTATTTGTTGGACAAGTAACCTGTGCAGGACATCAGGATTCATCTTTTCAAGGCCCATCTGATTACTGTATTTTAGAGCTAACTGATGTTAACAGAATCACAGCATGGTTGAGATTGGAAGGGACTTTCCAGTCACCTAGTCCAACCCCCTGCTCAAGCAGGGTCACATAGAGTGCGTTGCTCAGCATGGTGTCCAGGCRRGTCTGGAAGCTCTCCAGAGAAGGAGATTCCATAGCCTGCTCAGATAACCTGCCCCCGTGCTCCGTCACCCTCATAGCCAGGAAGGCTTTCCTCAAATTCAGGTAGAACTTSYTGTGCCTCAGTTTGAGCCTGTTGCCTCTTGTCCTATTGCTGCCACCACTGAAGAGCCTGGCCYCATCCTTTTGAGGTACTTGTACCCTCCCTTAAGGTATTTGTACACATTGATAAGATCCCTTCTCGGTCTTCTCTTCTTTAGGCTAAATCAACCCAGCTCTCTCAGCCTCTCCTCACAGGACAGACATTGAATTTTATAGCATCAAATGAAGCTTCTGAAAAGAAAAACAYATAAACAAATAACAAAGCCCAAGCATTCCTTTTCCCAAGCATGCTTTTCTGAGTTTCCCAAGTGAGCTACATTTGGAAATTCACCATTATTTTAAGAGATTTTCAGCTAGACACATGTTCCTCATGAAACTGCACACTCAAGATCAGGGCAATCATGAGAAGCCAAGGTTTAGTCTGCCTGAGAAGTCTTCATTTCCTCTATCAGTCTGGGCTGGTCTATACAGGGAGTATAGACAACRTGTGTTATATTGTAAGTAATACAGGGAGAAAACTGAGCAGTGGAGCCACTGGTTCATCATTAACTTACTCTCTAGCCCTTGTCAGCTCCAACTAGCTCTTTCCAAAGCTATGCCCAAGAAAGGTTTGAGGGACAGTTCACTTCAGTGCCCTCATCCAAAAAAGTAGCATTGATGAAAGTGCTTCTTCCATCCCACACCATCTCCCACATCCTTCCATCTCAGCAGAGCACAAAAYAAAGAGCTTCAGCACCACATGAAAAAAGCATCACAAGAGTAGGCTGCAACAGCACCCTGACATTATTTCAGAACCTCTAAGCTCAAAATAAAAGCCAAAATAATAATAATGACTTAGAGCCAATGGGRCAACACAAGGGACCTAGAGCAGCCACTTTAAAAAGAGCCTCCAAAGCTCACTGTGGTCRTGTAAGAACTGCAGGATTCAGCCCTCTAGGGTGATCACTGTTATTACTTAGATTATAGGAAGAACACCATGGAGACTGGAACCCATGCTGAGAGTCCTCTGGCCTGAAGAGCTCACAGAGTGAATAAGACCAGGTAGACAAGTGGAGTGAGAAAGAAAGTGCTTCTATTAGGTTCAAGAGAGATTAAGAAACTCGCCCAAGGATACATACAAGGCCTTTGACAGATCCAGGGGTTTAACCTACATTTCCGTATGGTGCTTTAATCATAAACACTTTACCTATCTTCTGCTCAAGTTATTTCTGAACATCTCTTTTAACTGAGATTTGAAGTAGGCTCCATCCTRGTAATGCATCATCAGGTATGTCCTCTTTAAACAGTAAGTTTATTTTGGCTGCATTTGCATAAAGAGAAGGCAATTTCTGTCAACAAAGTCAAAGAATGCATACGGAGAAGCRAATAAAAATGTGGTGGCAGTTGAAACTCTTGAATTCCAGAGGAAGACACTGCCTCATAAGCCTGTGCATAGAGCTGGAAGTCTCACTCATTTGCTCAGTTTATAAGTCAAGGCCAGACTCAAAGCGAGCTTACAAYTGCCCAGCCACATATTCCATCAAACCTAGCAAAACATTTGTCCCATTTCCRTCATGAGATGATTGGAATAGACATTAAATGAAGGGAAAAAGGCAATACCCAAGTGTGGTGCACAGAAACYGCCAAACCTGCCTCGCATTCTGTGGAAACCTTGACATTTTCCTGGAGGCAAGTCAGTGTTGACATGCAATGTTTAACCATGCCCATCATAAAATCCACTTGACGGGAATAAAAATTACACAGTACAAAAATCCACTCGACAGAAGTGTTACTCATTAACAGTCCTTTGCTCATAACAAAACTCTATTGCCTGCGATACAGCCCCAGTCGTGAATCTGACAGGACACTGCCTGCCATTAGCAAGCTGTCCACCAGGCACCTCAAGTCTCATCTAGAGGAGCAAACGACAGCCTCTAAGGCTACACGGTTAACTTTTTAATATAATTTTACTGTTTCTTTGACCTTTGCTTTGGCTATCGATATACACACTGCTCTGGTGATGGTGCGTGGGTGGTAAGCCAGGCTGAGGCCGCTCAACCTATTCAGGTAGCTCACAGGAGGTGGTGGCTCTGGTACACGTGGAAGGCGCAGCGAGTGCAATTGCCAGACTGAAGGGGTCTCGTGAACAGTTCTCAGCCAGGTGAGAGGCTCGCTTGGTCCCTCGAAGCTCCCAGATCCGCTCAGGAAGCGGCCCGGGAGCACCACCGCAGCCACATCCCGGGCCRAGGGCTTCCTCGCGAGGTCCCGCTGACCCGCGCGCAGCCGCTGCCCCCAGGGAGCCCCTCCAGCCAACAGCCTCTGTCAGGACAGYGGCAAAGCCGGGAAGGGGCCTCCTTCTCTGGGAGCACCCGGAGAGGCAGCCAGGAGCCAGGGCCACCTCTGTCACAACAGGCACTTTTCCAAACGTCCTCATGCTACAAGGCAGCAGCGGCTCCACCTTCTGCCTGGGACAGGGCCCTGGGGCTCTCTGGAAGCACTTGGGATCCCCACAGACCCTTGGGATCCCCACACACCCTTGGGATCCCCATAATGCCCTCAGGATTCCTGTACGTCCTCGCGATCCTCACACGCTCTCGGGATCCCCGCAGGCACTCGGGACCCTCGCAGACTCTCAGGGACGATCCCCACAGACCCTGCAGCTSCTCGGCATTCCCGGAGCCCGCAGGTCTCCCTCCCGGGACACCTCAGGACCCTGCGCGTCCCCAGGACACCCACAAGCGCCGGGAACCCTCCGGACACTCGGCATTCCCCCGAGCCCTCCACGCTCGCCGGCCCGGGGCGCTCAGAGCCCGCASCGGCGGGGCCGCGGCCGGTACCTGACTCGGTGCCGCTCGGCCCGCCGCAGCTCCGCGTCCCGCTGCAGCACGTGGAAGATGGCGCGCGCCTCCTCGGCGCTCAGGAAGCCCAGGTCGGGCCCGCGCGCCGCCGCGCTCATGGCCCCGATGGCTGCGCGCCCGCGGAGCGCCGCGCCGCCCGGGCAGCGCCCCGCGCCGCGCATGCTCCGCTCCGCTCCGGCCCGGCCCGGCCCGCGCGGGGCCGCGAGCGCGGCTCTGCCCAGCGCGGCTCTGCCCAGCGCGGCGCCCGCCCACGCGCGGCCCGGGACGCGGCCCCGCGGGAGCTCCTGCGCGCAAGCCTGGCCCCATCCACCCATTTATTTATTTATTATTTATGCGTTCTCGCCTGGGAAGTTTCCTCGGGAGTTTTCAGCAGTAATTTCACGCACGCGGGTGAGGAAGAGCTGCGTGGGTGCGAGCGCTCGCGTCTCTCGAGCGCGTCTCCAGCCCTGTCACCGCCTGGTTTGCACCAGCCGAACGGGCGGTAACGTAAAAGCCCCCGCGATGGTTCCACCGGAGGGAGGTTCCCCCGGGGCTGAGCTGCAGGTGCGGCCGGGAGGAAGAGCAGAGGAGAAAAAGGAGAAAACCATCAGAGTGGGCAGGGAAGGGAGTGCTGAGAGCACGGGGGACGCGCGGGGTTGCTTGGAGGGGTTGAGCTGCTCTGGCTCCCACTGGGACACAGCAGCGGACGCSCTGGGCTGTGATAGAGCCCGGGGCCTGTTCCCGAGTGACGTCCGAGCACGTTGGTGCCGAAGGTGCTGGGGGGTATCACAGGGGTGTTAGGGCACCGTAACTTYCCCTTCCGCGGAGCCACTGCAGGAGCTTGGCTCCAAAGTGCTGTCCAGAAGGGTTAATAGCGGGCTCAGCTCCGGCTGCAAATTCCTGCTCATTATCAGAGGTGTCTGATGCCCCATAGGCATCTTACAGGGCCGAATGGATGTCCCCTGATGCCTTAAAGGCTATTTTTTGGTATTATTGATGATTTTTTCTTTTAATTTCTTGTGTAAACACTTTCTTTTCTTTCTCCTAACAAGTTCTATCCACAGAGTCTTCTGCCAGAATTTTATTTGTGAAAAGTAACTGCTTTCCCATATGTCCATCCATTTCCYCACCTGGCTTTCAAGGCCGTGTCCCAGCATTTAAAATGTCTACCACTTTATGTGCTTTATTTTTGGTTACATAAACCCAAGATAGGATATGCRTTATTAACTCTTTTCCATGACTTTTAGCTAAAAGCTGTTCCACGAAGCTACCAAAGTGTTTTCTTATAAATAAGCAATATTTCCTCTGTTTGGCAACCTGAAACAGAGCGCTGAAAGAGCATATGAGAGGCTGCAGACATGAGACATGTCTATTAGTAATGTTAATTTGCAATGCCACTAAAGAGGATGCTGACACATATGCCCTAATTATAGGGCGAATTCTTCAAAAACTGCGTTTTACAAACACTGTTGTCCTAATGGGTGGTGTTAACTCCATCTGCTCTCAGTGGCGGATTTCAAAGTGTAGCACTCCGGGAAGCCAGAGGGGCTGTTTCCAAAGCTGAGCTGGAGCTGGAGAATGCAGGGGGACGAGCAGCAGGTCTGGTCGAATCTKGTAGCAATTGGGCCTCGGGGCTTGGAAGAGCTGTAAGGTCTTGTCTGTTCCTGTTGAGCTAATTACGGGGTAAATTGTCACGCAGATTAGTGAAGTTTCATTAACTCCCTGCACTGAGTGAAAGAGACTTTATGGCAATGAAAACACATATGAAGCATCGTTCATTTAAAGTATTAAATCTGCTTGTTGTGTTTGAAATAAAAATTTCCAGCACTAACCTCGGTCAATACTACCTGATCATACTACTATTAGTAATGGAAGCCTTGTCTCTCAGATTAAAAAGCCCATCACTAGTATCTCAGYGTACTGAGTAATAATAATTATTGGTTTATTTGCATTATATTAAAAGGAAGAGGTCCAGCTATGTTAGGACACTCTTTCCCATTGTCAGACAGACATTCCCACTCAACGGGATCCCACGGATCTTCAGCCGGGCCCTCGGCTCCCACTTCAAAGGGCTTTGCATTTTCACTTCGGCCTTTTCACCGTGAAGTGGCAGACTTTGATGGTCGCCTCCATGTCCACGTCCAAAYCATGCTCCTGTTATTAGAGCTTTCTTGTGTGTGAACTCCACAGCCTCTSTAAGGCAAAGCGGGAGCCGGGACTGGACAGGGCAGGTTGTGGAGCTCAGGGTGCTATAAGAGGCAAAATACCATCTTTTTTTTGCCAATACCAAGCATGCCAGTAACATTAGAAAAAGTGCATGAGAGAAATCAYGTGAAAGCAGCTGCATCTGAGCCTTGCACTGCGTGATGCCAGTGTCCTGTAATTTAGTGCTGCTTCGGACAGGGACTGCATGACTCCCCTTTGCTTTTTTTGTAATGTCCAAGAGCACTATAGGGTGTTTATTCTTCTCTCTCCCTTACCTGCATGATTCAGTTAACCATTAACTGCATTTGGACACTCATTGCCCYTGCACCGTCCCTGCACTGGAGAAAACGAACTGCGAGCCGGCTCCATCCTAGGGCGATACGGCAGGGGGTCCTGGAGGGCTGCGCCGGAGCTTGGTGGCCTGGAGAGGCGTATGGAGAGGGAAGATGGTAGTTACCCTCCGTTCAGTAAGTACATCGCTGGAGTATATCAGCACTGCTTCCAATTACAGAGTTTTGTAAAGATGAGGCTGTGATTCTGCTTCATCAGGGGGTACTTCTGTGTCCTGACAGAGCCAGAATCTGGGGAGCCCCGTGTGTGCCAGAAACCTTCTCTTCCTCCTTAACTACCATGCACATAAACATAAACGTAACCACTAGAGACCAATACTTGGGGCATGGCAGAATTATGCTTTTAAGGTATTAAGGTTATATGCTAGAGCAAGCAACTTGTTAAAGATAGGTTTTGGTAAATTGACTAAACAAGGTACAAGAGGTTATTAGAAGCAAAAGGGTAGTTTTCAAAAAGCTTAAGTCATATCCAAATGGAGAAAATTGAAAAGGTCATAAACTATGTCTGATAATATATAAAACATACAAGTAAGCAGACCAAAGAAAGAGCTGGGAGGAGCAGTTTGTTGAAGGACTCTAAACAAGCACTAAACCTTGAGCTTCAAGGACATCAAGAAGCTCACCAGAGAGTGCGTGCAGCCAATCAACCATCATGCAGAGAGCAGATGACCTCTTCAGGARAGTCATTGATGTTCACTGCAGAAAAACTGGGAAAATCCACATGCCATAATCCTTTTCTGGAAGGGGATCTGTATGAAACTGTGCATGAAGAAGAGGTGGTGTGACAAGCTGGCAACAGGAGCATTAACAAATCACCAATGTTGTTGCATCTACCAGTTCTAAGGAGACTTACATTAGTCCTTACCRTAGCCCTTGGCACCTAACCACTGGAGTGTGGCAGGTAGATACTGATTGTAAGAGAGTTTTCAGGAAGAATCAAGGAAACTACAAGATTCCAAGCCAGACCTCTGGGCAGATTTGTGGAAACTATAATAAGGGATAGAATGAGTGGTTACTGGGCTCATACAGGTTACCTCGGGAGAGTAAAAGTGGCTTCTAGAAAGGAAGTCCTTCTTTACAGTCATCTTGGAGATTTCTGAAGGGTTTCAGCAAATATTTGGATGAAGCCAAGCTGATACAGTCTGCTTGGATTTACAAAAACTTTTGACAGGACCCCGATCAAAGTTTTTGAGGAACTAAGCAGCATGGGATTAAAGAAAAGGTCGTTTTATGGTGAGTAACTGGTTGGGAGTTAGGAAGCAGAGGGTAAGAGAACTGCCTGGTTATTACAGTAGAGGAAGGTCACGAGTGTTGTTCTTTGGGGCTCTGTGCTGRCATTTCTGTTTTTCATTACACTCTTAAATGACTTGCAAAAGAAATGACCAGTGASGTGAGAAAGTTTGCTGGTGTGTGGATATTCAGAGTGGTAAGGTTGAAAGCAGACTGTGAAGGACCAGAGGCCCCAACAAACAAAAATGATCCTAACTTCACATATAGGCTGGCTTTCACATGTAAGCAACGGCTCAGTAATACCATTCAGGAGCAAGTCTTCATGATGAGCATAAGGTGAAAAAGAATCAGAAAAGAAAAAAGAATCAGAAAAAGAAAATGTTAGAAGTTTTGGGGAAAGAAAAATTAATGCATGGCATACCTATATTTTACATASCTCATAGAGGTATGTTCCTTAACCTAAAACTGGAAAGGATTTAGAAAAAGAGAACAAAGACATTCAAAAATATTAAATGGCTCCCCTATGAGGAATGGATGAGTAGGTTGATTCTTCAGCCTAGCACAGGGATGATGTAGGGAGGTTATGACATAGCACATAGAAAAAAAAAGATACAGAAAGGATGAGAAGGGATTGATTTTGGCCTTTTTTTCCAGTACAAGAAGAAGTGGCTGTCAAAAAGAAATAATAGAGCTGGGTTCAATGCCAAGAAAGGAGATTGTTCTTCACACAATATATGGATTTATAGAACTCCGTGCCAAAGGATGTTATGGGTGCAAATGTTTAYATAGCTTCAAGGGGAGACTGTAGAAGTATTTAAAGAAAGATTTGCTCAAGGTTACTTAATAGTCACTCATAAAGCACCYTGAGTTGGAAATGTTCACGTTTTGAGAGAGCTTCATGTATGCTTGCTCTGTTCTTGGTCTTCTTTATGTACACATACGGTGCCTGGTGGTGACAGCACACTGAGCTAAATGGTCTGAACCAGTTTGGCCATGTGTATCTTCCAGCAGCCGTAGCTGGAAAGCATATTTGGGAGGCATATTTGGGAAATGGGCTCGGGGCAGTGCACCATCAGTTCTAGATGGGCTGAGAATAGGACTAACTGTGGAGTTTCACCCAGGTGCTCATAGATTAGAAAGAGGCCCCAGTGTTAAGAATCTGTCTCTGGGATCTCACCTGCCACACGGATCCATGACTGCAGTCATGAATGTGTTTTTCATGTGGCCTCGGAGGGATCCTAAACTTGGAAAAGACTTCCCTGTGAGTTTATTTTCTTCTGTGCGTTCTGGTCAGCTATTATGTCAGTGCGATCTTGACTAGTTGCTTTGAACTCCTATAGGATTGACTGTCCCCAAAGAGTTTCCTTATATTTACCCACTTTATTAACCATTGTATCCTTTGGAGCTGGACAGATCCGCTGTTGATAGCGGACATTYTCCACTGATAGAGTCTCAGAGCTGGAGAGGGCGTCTTGCAGTCACCGACCGCGGCCCGCGACGGGCTGTCACCACGGACGCAGGARCGCGGCACGGTGTGAGGGCACAGCGGGCTGCGTGGGGCTGCCGGGTGTGCTGGACAGCTTCACAGGTTTGGCACTAGGACAGGTCAAGTGACCTGTTTACATCCCTATTGTCTGTAGGAATGAGATTCTTTTTTTAGCATAGGTTATTATATGATTCTAAGGTCTTTATAGCGCATATATGTGCATATATGCTATAGTTAAAGCTCCAAAAGGTGTGGTGGTACGTAAGGCTTCTGTGTACTGACTGGAAAGATAAATGTAATTCAGTGTGAGAAAGTCTGTTTTSTGATTTACATCAGCTCGTCYTTTAGGAGAAAATAACAGCAAGATTAGCAGACATATTCACTACCATCTGCTTGATTGGTTTACTTAGATTCCCCTATTTTTCAGCATTGGAGAGCAGGGAGGGGAATAAGAAAGGTACTAAATCTTATCAAAATTATCACTTTAATTTTCATTTAAGAGAGTTAAAATAAGTTTAACAAAAGTCTAATAATTGGAAATAAATTAGCAAAGAAAAAAATAGTGTTCTTAGTTAAATTGTTTGAACTAAAAGCACCACCCTGATGCTAGTGTAGTTATTAATGTCCAAGGGAAAATTCTGTTGCTAGTTACATGCTCTGTTGTGGAAGACAAGGTGCAGCAATACAAGGATGCAGCAAAACCAGAATGCCTCTGATTCCTCAGATGCCAAGGAAAWTGAATTATAGAGTGAAAGTGCTTTCTGTTCCAGCTAAGAAGCAGATTGATTAGAATTTAATTATATCACAGATATTTCTTATGATTAGCTCTGAACTCCACAAGTGCCCCACAAGTTGGTTATAGTGGGATCTGTAGGATAAAGCAAAATTCCTTGTGTAGGGCAGTATTAGCAGCAGTTTTTACTCTTTTGAACTCGTATAAATGCTCCCAGCACTGAAGCTGAAAGAACAACACATTCACCTTCCTCCTTAAAGTATTAGTGGCTATTCAGGTGGGTCAGCTACGAGTGGAGAACATCAAAAGAACAACACGGAGAGTATGACTGATTAAAAATATTTTTAGCTTTGCTTTGTTTTATTAGGAAGATCGGATAAAAAGCACATTTGTGCTTTACATTAGCTCACTGGCTAATCATCTCCAACAGTCAGTGATAGCAAATAGTGATAGCTATTTCCAATTGCTAGATATTTAATTTACCAAACGTAAACAGCTGTAGTGCAGAGAGCTMCCTCTGAGTTGCCTAATTACCTTTATTTTCTCATTTATTTATCTCATTCTAAGGTCAGACGTCTAAAAGAGGCCAGATGAATCATGCCTTAAAAGAGGCTCCTTCTCTCCAGTGGCCATAGAGGGAGTCTGGCACGACAAGCTCAGGTGCAGCAGTGTGCACTGTGGGTGCCTGAGGCTGGGTGAGAGGCATCCCACCTCACCCCTCGTCACCTGCATTGAAAAAAGAGCAATTCTAATAAAGTCTAAAAATGAAAAATGAACRAACTGTCCTCAGGCTTTAAAACAAGTTGTTTTAATCTTGAGCAATGCAACTCTTAATTTAGGGGTTAATTCAACTCTCATTGAAGTCGATAGCTGTATGTTTTAAGAGGAACTTAATGTGGTTTGTCACTTACTTATGTTTACTCTGTCATCAAGTGTGTTTTACTGCATTTAATGAGAATTGGATACCCAACACCTAAGGAGAAATACATGTATGTTCTGTATATGTAGGTTATATTAAATAATTTTTTTAATAAATTAATTTCTTTTTCTTCCAGATTTTAACTGAWATATGTGTGAGTAGTAGAGATAAATCTGTATTTTTTTAATGCATTTAATGATCGTAATGAAAATAATACCAGAAAGTACAGATAACGTTTCCTTCTGCWGCATGATTAACCCTTTAATTAATGCATATACTATAATAAACAGTCGGGCAGGATGGTGTTTCTTTTAAAGTGACAGAGCTGAATTTGCTTTGCACCGTGTCACTTTTGCAGAGGTCCCCAGTGACGGACCCGGATTGCTAACAGGGACGTTGTCCTGCTYGTAGCACCGAGTACAGCCGAGTTTTAGTTGGGAAAGGAAAGTCCGGAGACAAGCTAGGGGCTGGGGGAAAGAGATGTCTGTCTGAACGAACCTGGGTGAAGCCTTACTGCGTAGCCGGGATGTGAGCGAGGATGTGGAGACCTGGATGAGCAGTGGGCATGTCCTTGCATGACCGTGACCATGGTGCACGATGCAGGAGCACACATGGCAGAGGTGAAGGTAGAGGATTTGTCCTCCCTTTCCTCCTTGCCAAATTCACAGTGAACATCTAACTTGCTTAGCAGAAAATTTGCATGTGCAACTGTTAAAAATGTCTTGAAGAAGGAGGGAGAGGAAATTCAGGTGAAGGAAGAAATTAGGATCTGGGTGAGACAGGAAGGCTTGTTATTTCCATCTGTAAATGTGCTCCAGAGTGAAACAGGCAGAATGAGGAGAGCTGGGCTGCTGAGGCCACAGCAGTTGCTAAGAGCCGTGTGGGAGGCGATGGGAGAGAAGGACAACTGCCCTTGGCTCCGCGCAGCAGGTCCCATGGGGCCAGCCCCGACGGGACTACCCTGATGTGGGGGCAAAAGAGGTCATCTTAGAAGGATTCTTTAAATACATCACAAACTGAAGTAGCAGCTCCACATGTTAATACCTGGATCAAATGAAAAGAACTGGATCTGTATGGGAGTGGCAGGTGAGGGGCTCTGCAGGACACCTGGTTGTGCAAGACGAGGACTGAACCAGCCGGGGAAATCTCATGTAAGCAGCCGTTGATGTCACAAGCAAGTGATGCAAGGAAGAGGCTTTTCTTTTACTCTGCCCACCCTGTTCCTGTGGAATGAAATTTTTGCTAAACAAGCAAGAGTTTTCCTGTGGGCTAGCTCTGTTTGCTGTGGCATTTCTGGCTTTCATCCGTTCTGGCAACTTTCAATTGCAGGAACAAATCTAACTTCTTGTGGATAGTCAGTCTCTGTGAGCTCCTAAGTGGGGACTTTAATGACAAGTCCTTTAATGACGAGTACTGGAGATAATTATGTGTAATGCTGCTAGGGTAACTTCAGCACCTTTGGTGCTCTCCTCCTTAGTAAAATCTGTGCTGGAATTGTTCTAACTGTGTCAACCTGTATTTAAGAAAAATTGGTCCAGTCTTATTGAAACTCCGGGTCCTGAAGGGATGCAGAATTAAGAAGTCTTTCCTGTTCCAATTGAATTAATTACTTCAGTAGTTTTCCTGCAAATTATCACTTTGTTAATTAACCTTATAGACACTGTATTTCATCCTGAAGGAAACATGAGGTTTGTATATAAGTGACAGTAATATGTAAACCATTACACTAGTTCCTTGCAAGGAATAATGAAAAAGAGAGAAATAAGATCTATAATCCACAGGGAAAATGTTAGAGGCCTCATGTATATATAATGATGCAATTGCTGCTTGTTCTGATAACTTTTGATTGAGCAACATGTGGAAGAATTTATGTGTGATCGTACTTTTTTCTGCAATTCCAGACATAAATTAGAACAAAACCAATGAAACAACCAAAAACACCCCAAAGCACCATTGAAGATATGACCAATACGGCAGGCAAAGTTGAGCTTTACAGGCAAAGCAATTTATATGAGATTGCAGTATTCAATAAGCAMTTGTGTTCAATCTGCTTTGATGGATTTGATGATGGAAATGTTGCCACATAGCCTGAATGGTGAAAGTTCTTACCAAAACAGTAAARTTGCACAACGGTGGTTTTGTGGCACATGTAGCATGGGCATCCTGCCTGTTATTASAGATGGTGTTGCAGGGATCCCACCACTTGCCTTTCCAGCACGTCCTTTGATGCCAGTCCTGTCACGTTATAGGGATTCCTATATACCAGTTTTTCTGGTGTGCCTGATGTCCTGCTTTCGAAATCAGCTGCTGCCCTAGGAAGCACAAAGTGACACTGCTGGGACTGAGTGCGCTTTGTGTCTTTGCACTTTGGAAAGCAGCGTGCTGCCCTACCTGCGTGACCCCCTGTGGCTCAGCAGCTGCAGCAGCAGCAACGGAGCAGGAGGAGAGCTCCTTGCACGCTGGGAGTCTGCAGCTGGTGCCAGAAATACCATGGATTGTCCCTGTTTACTTACCACACAGCACAGTGATAATGCAGTCTGAAGTCCTTGTTAGAACTTCTCAAGGATGACAATCGTGTTTATTTTATGTAGTAATTGCCATCATGAAGTCAACAAAGACTTGCAGCACATGAGACATCTGAAGCATGGGTGGGTCACCAGCAGACACAGAGCTTTGTCTGCCGCTTGCCTAATGGTAGACAGTTAATGTCAGAGTTTGGAGAGGGAAGCAGAGGTTCCTTCAAAGCACCTGATTTTTTGGCAGMTGGGAGCTCCTGGTTCGCACCCCTCAGCTCTCTGACAGTTCAAGGTTGGAAAGGCCACAGCTGTGCATGTGATTTTGCAAATAGYGCCCATCTGGAGACCAAGCATGACTTCAGCCATCTGTATAACCAATGTACAGTCATATGGAAGACACTCTGTGCTTTTTGTATACAGAAACTCCTAATGGTTTTACTGTAGCAATGGGTAGGGTTCAGATTCCCCTCTGTGAGCCAGACACCAATCTACATCAATAGGAAGGTGCTCTGCTTTGCTGGGAGCCCAAGCAGATCAGACCACCAGAGCTGCTCCAGCTGAGATCAGCCCCAGCTGCTCTGCTGACTCGTAWCTCCACTTCAGTTGAGGTTATCCCGCTGGACCAGTTTGCCCCAGGCACTGGCTCTGGGTCAGCAAGGCTGCCGGGCTGCCATGGTTGAGGGATGTCAGTCATTGCTGACACGAGTTACGGACGCAGACAGAGGCAGCCCCACCGACACCAAGAGCACTTCTGTTGGTGTCCAGTCTCGGCTTAATTTTGCCCAAGAGACTGAAACCGGATGCAGTTGCTTCCTGTCCTGCTCAGAGGTACCTATGGGTTGAAAAATGTTAACCTGTTGCTAACTTCCTCAAGTTCTCTTTTGATGCTGTTGCAGACTTTCCCTGCATCTATGCTTTCAACACCATGGATTAGCCTCCCTTTAGCTGAGATACCTGTTTATATCTGAGATACCTGTTTATATCTGAGATACCTCTTTACATCCTGGGCTGCCTGGTTTTAGTCACAGTATTCTTTACGTGGGAATATAAAAGTGGAAATTGTGTCCTCCCATTAAGCCAAATAATAAATCTGGAGCCAGCTGAGCTCTGCCTACGGCCCTGCTCTCCCCTGGATGCGCTGGGGATGGCAGCCRGTCTTTGTGTGACCCTGGGGAGTGTGGTGTGCTTCATGGGGGGACGCGCTCCCCTCGTGATCACGGAGGCAGGTGACGGAGGTGGGCTGGCCCCGTGCTGAGGTGTGCGCCCCAGGGTGCCCTGAGAGCCGCCCTGTGTTGGCCTCGGCCTGGGGCTGCTGGCGGTGCCGTGGGGCTGCCGGCGGTGCCGTGGGGCTGCCTCCCCTTGGGGGCTGCCGGCGGTCCCGTGGGGCTGCCTCCCCTTGGGGGCTGCCCGCGGTCCCGTGGGGCTGCCTCCCCTTGGGGGCTGCCCGCGGTCCCGTGGGGCTGCCTCCCGGTGAGGGGACTGTGACCGCGTGGGTCTGCCCATGGCAGGAGCAGCCTGCCGAGCGGGAAAGGGAGCGAGCCGCCAGGCAGAGCACCGGAGCAGCACCACGGCTCGGCCTCAGGTGGAGCCAAGAAGGGTTTCCCAACCTCTGTCTTAAATCTTTCTGCAAATCTTTTATCAAACGTTTAAATTTACATTATTTAATGATCTMTAATTCTCTATGACTACCATTACACATATAATTGCCTGACAGAAAAKATTAAAAACCAGTTTTGTGATCATGATTTTATTCCACTACAGGAATAACGCAAACAATAAAATAAAGCACTTGAAATTCTGCAYGAGGCAGAAACTCTGAACTCGGACCACGCCAGGAATACGATCAGTGTTCTGAGCA
Source organism: Eudromia elegans (assembly GCA_003342815.1). NCBI lineage: Eukaryota > Metazoa > Chordata > Aves > Tinamiformes > Tinamidae > Eudromia > Eudromia elegans. The sequence continues at coordinate 7,215,699 of PTEX01000010.1, read as the reverse complement.
CGCAGGTTAACCTTCTGCTGTTGTTTGTCTTGCTGCTATATTTAGGAAGCACGGCTTTGGACAGAGTATTTGCATCAGCAGTATTTGCATATGCAAAGTGATAACTAATTCATCTAATCCTTCTTTTTTCTTCAGGTGGAAAGACTCTTAACGAAACAGCCCTGAATACATTCTGACTTCCTGATATCCGAAGAGTCAGTGTAATTTATATATACTGACATATTTGCAGACCTGCTCAATAACTTTGCTAAATGGGGATCCACTTAGTCATCCATCAAATACAAAATAATCATTTGATAGTAATTAAAAAAAAGTCWTGCTTTTGTGCTAGGTGATTGTAAAGTGAAGGGATAGTACATGGAAATATGAACGTACTGTGTTCACATGGTGATAAATGTAAATAACTGCCCAAAGTAGGAGGCAATGGGGCCACTGAGAATCGTTGTACTCTGCCTCAGTATTGCAGGTGCAACTGCATATGCTCCTACTGTAATGCTGGATTTGTAGATGATTTATATGTCTAATCTAATTAATTTTCTTTGAGGTGAGTCACTGGTGTTTTTTTCAGTACTGGCTGTTTTTGAGCATCTGTGGGGAGGTTTGTTTCTCTGTCGCCATGACACGTAGAAGCCTCTGCAGAGGATGACCGACACCAGCTCATCTCACTGGGTGTGKCATCAGCACAGCTGTCCATGCAAACATCTGGGAATGATGTCACTTCAACAGCTGCAGAATGACTGGCAACAGTCTACGCATCCTGGTGTGGAGCAACGCTGCAGATATATATCATAAGCAACTTGATCAACAAGGTGGAGAACTATAGAGGTATCTTAGAATTCACCAGTCACCTCTATTGTTCTATCAGAAGCTGTTGGAAAAACAGAAATGAAAGCTAGTAAGGGAGGGCATAACTATTTCTGAAACTGTTAAATAAAACCACCCTCGAATATACTACTGGTTTCTAGGTGAAAAAAAAAAAAAACAAAAAAGGCTGCTCTGCACTGAAAAAACTCTAAATGTTGAGTTCAACATGAGAARCTGGTTCCACGTGTTCACGTCATAAGAGCCTTCTTTCTCTTGGAGATTAAGATTCAGCCCATAAAGTGTCTTCCCAATTTGATTTTAAAGGCTGCATTATGGTATTAAATGAAAGCCTCAAATGCTGCTGGGTTTTGTTCCTYTTATAATCATCCATTTTTCCTCTCCTTTTCATTCTTTCCAAATGCACATGCCGTAAAGSTCAAGTGATTCATTGAAATGATCATTACAATAACATGTGAGCTTATGTTCAGATAATGGTTTCCTCCTGCTGAAGAAAATCGTGAAGAACATTGAAAATACTTAAGCATTTTTCAGCCATTATTGGAAGATTTACCCCCTGTTGTTGTTGAGACTAAGGCACCAGGATGTGAAAGACAAGGCAGCCCCAGACAGGCGGTCTCGCGCTCCTGYTGCGGCGAGGAATGGGGAGCGGCGAGCAGCGCCGGGCGCGAGCACCCGCGACCGGGCGGCGGGGATCAAACAGCTCGTGCCGAGTGGGAGCGTTTGGCTTTGGTTGCTTTTGAGAAGCAAGCAAAGGGAGCACGAAACAAACCACTAAGGACAAAACRTGGTTTTAATAAGCTAAAGCTATTGGTCTGGATCCTCCAGTCCGCCAAGTTCACTTTGTGCTACRCTCGCCAAGAAAACCGATTCCACATTAGAGCAAATGCATCCTTTTGAACTCAAATGCCTCTTCCTTCCTCTTAAACTGCCTTCTCTTATTACGTATCCTGGATTTTCTCCTACTCTCTTTTTTCTTTTCAAGCAACACCAGCCTTTTTTATATACCTTAGAAAATAGCATAATATGCTATATTATTCTGTTATATATTATGCTGCAATTTTATGTCAAAGTAAACACAGTAAATAAAAATTTAAGATGAAATACAGTAATTATAAAAATTGATAAGAAGAATAATTCAGTGGAAGCTTTTGTCAGCCCCCAAACCCCCAAATCTGAGTTCATGTTTGGTTTTCCCTGTCCCTCTCGCCACCATCCCAAGCCCAGGGCAATGCCCGATGAAGAGACACCGCTCCAAGTGCTGTGTGTGATCAGCTCTGCTTCTGGCAGCTTTTCATTCCTTTGAGGGAACTACATCCTCTCCGTGCTTAAGTGTTGCAAGCAGAGCAAAACCTAGACCTCATGGAAAAAAAAAAAAGAACYAAAATGTCAGTGAATTCTCAATTCCAGTTCTAGCAGCATTTTCAGTTAATGTACTCTGAGAGAAGCAAGTGTTCAAGTCTCTCTTCTCAGAGATGTTAGTCGCTCAGATTTCCTTTATTTAACCTCTTTGTGCAGTAAGGGTGAAGTGATCAAGGGACTGGGTAGTGTGAAAAATTCAGGGTGAATGATACAGATCAGTGTGAATTAAGGCATGCAATTTTCACTGGGATGATGAGGAAACCATTGCATTGTGTTGAATAACAGAGAAGTAACAAAGTAATCTTGTAAGTTTATGCCCCCAAACTATACTGAGGCAGAGCATGTGTGTTTAGGCTGAATGAATATTAATCTGAAATGGAGATACTGATTTGATTAAAGAGTAAAACTTGACTTTTTATGGGCTAGATCCAAAAACCAGCCACCCGATCCAACTGCAAGATTTGCTCAGCCTGTGCATCGGCCACACCAGCTGTGACAAATTGCTTCCTGAATGTTCTTGTTGATGCCAACAGGATTTAAAGTATTGCTAAATGAAGTGAAAGTGGAACACTAATCTGCTGAGGGACTCRGTGAAACTTTTTAGGTCTATGTTTTTACATGCCCCAGATTTTGTGCTTTTACATTTCGGCTGATGAACACTCCGGGGAGAGATCAGGGGGAGTYGGCTCCAGCCTATAGGCACTTAATGCCATGACTGAAAGTCAGGGTCCCATTAGAGTTGGTGGAGATCTAGACATTGCAGCCCATGGGCTCTAGAGGTGACCAAATGAGATGTCTCTCACAGTGAGCCTAATACCTCTACAGGATCCACTGGGCATAAACACAAACATCTGGTGCTCTCGCGTAGATAGGCATATGCATGGGGCTGACACATACAGCATAGGGGACACGTGCCCTTCTGGAGAAGCAGATGGAGCTCTGGCAGCAAGTCTCAGATCATCTCAGATGGCACCAGATGTGTGCGTGTGAGCAGCTGAACAAGCCCTACTGCTCAGATGCCTACATGAATGTATTTGTAACCTGGAGCTGAATCTGACCCCTTGGATCTGATTCTCAAGAAATGCTAAGTCATTATGTTGGTTTGTCTAACAAAGGTTAGGATCGTATATAAAAAAAAAAAATCATTTTTCTCTTTCTCCTGTTTTCCTACAACCAACAATCAGTAGTACAGAAATGTTGTCCAACTAGTCAGGTGTATGGCTGTACTCTGGAATCACAGAATCACAGGAGGGTTGAAGTTGRAAGGGACCTCTAAAGATCATCTAGTCCAACYCCCTGYTCCARCASGGACACCCAGAGCACGGGGCACAGGGTGGCAGCCAGGCGGGTTTGGAAGATCTCCAGAGAAGGAGACTCCACAGCCTCTCTGGGCAGCCTCTTCCAGGGCTCYGKCACCCTCACAGGAAAGAAGTTCTTCCTCAYATGGACATGGRRCTKCCTGTGTTTCAACTTGTGCCCGTTACCCCTTGTCCTGTCACTGGCCACCACCAAGAAGAGTTTAGCCCCCTCCTCCCTACATTCTCCCCTCAGGTACTTATACATATTGATCAGATCTCCTCTCAGTCTTCTCTTCTSCAGGCTAAACAGGCCCAGCTCGCTTAGTYTTTCCTCATACGGTAGATGCTCCAGTCCCTTAATCATATTCATTGCTTGTTGTTGGACCCTCTCTAGCAGCTCCAYRTCCCTCTTGTCCTGGGGAGCCCAGAACTGCACCCAATACTCCAGGTGCGGCCTCACCAGAGCTGRGCAGAGGRGCAGGATCCCCTCCATCAACCTGCTGGCAACGCTCCTCCTGATGCAGCCAGGATCCCATTGGCCTTCTTGGCCACGAGGGCACATTGCTGCCTCATGGTTAACTTGCTGTCAACCAGGACTCCCAAATCCCTCTCTGTGGAGCTGCTTTCCAGCTAACAGTCATTAGCTCTAATGACTAACCTCTAATCTGTACTGGTGCCTGGGTCTATTCCTGGAACTGACCTCCTACTTCAGGAGGGTATTACAGACAACTTTGCACCGTTTCATCTCCACATTGGTCCTCTTAAAGSAGATCATGTATCATTTCCTTGCGTTAGCAAGGATGTGCTGATGAGCAGATCTAGCATAGAAACCACCGAGTCTGAGGCTGGTGTGGCACAGTGTCACCTTTCTGAAGCCCGTGGGATGGCAGGGACTTCTGCCCGCCAAGGAGGTGGTTCCCTGCTTCTCCAGCTGGAGTTTCTGGAATGCTGCTGTTGCTCTGAGTTTTGAAGGTCAAAACAGATACTCATGGTTCTGCAGACACAGAGTGAAGTGACAGTTTAATTTTCACTCTGCGTGTCTCTCCTACCTGAGAAATCTGGTGCTACTTGAAATAATAAAGCATGAGGATAAATTTATCTTTGATGTGAATTTGCAGTTGGATCAGGGATGAATTTAGTTTGGCACCTTCAAACTTCATGCAAGCGCTATCCATATGGGCCCGTGCTGGATTCCTCCCAGAAGACGAGTGTGTGGCTGAGTGGTATGGACACGGGCACGGGTTTGGCCACTCCTCTGCCCCTGTGACCAGGCACTGCCGGGGGCTTCTCTGCTCAGCTTCCTTCTGCCTTCCCCAGCCCCCTGCCCTGACTGACTCCCATCCTACGTCTGCTCTCTGAAACTGGCTCCATCAAATGCTGCTCTAATGACATCGACATTTACCTCAAGTTTAATTGCTACAGCCAGACATATGCAGACAGATAGGAAAGGTTGGGTGGAYTATACTTCAGGGCCACGCAAAGAGGTGTTATTAAGTCATTATGAATAGGAGAGAAATGTGCATCTCAAAGTTGAGCAATGCACCTAGCAAATAAACTACAGAATCAAAATAATGAATTTCCAAATGCAAGAAGAATGATGCAAATAAACACAAGAATAATAAAGTGTAAGTGCCTGCTGCATAAATGTACACCACCATTTTTACATACCTGACAGGAGCTGACATATTATACTGTTAATGAACTGAGAAAACCAATATATGAAATGTCTCCTAGAATGACTCTGAACAGCAAAGAATTGTGCTAACTGTGAGTCCAAGTCCTTTTTTTTCCCYCCAACACAATCATTTTCTAATTATAGGGCAGCATTTTAAGCAGTGTGTCACTTTCTGTGCTGCACTTCAGCACAACACCGTGTGCACCAGCCTRTTCTGTAGCGGTTCTCTTCCAAAGTGGGTGACTGCCCGAAAGGTTAAATAATCCTTCACACCTTGAATTGGCTGCTCAATGTCTCATTTAGATCATGACTCARGAAATCAGCTCAGTTTGTAAATAAATACCAAACACATTCAGAATTAAACTCATATTTATGGAGACTCCTGAACTGGATGGAGAACCTCTGCCAGGGACTGTCCATGAATCCTGACCACCATGAAAGGACAGCTGGCTCTGTTATTTAAGGGTTYTTTCTTGTCTTTACCATGTTCCCAGCATTTTAGTCACTTTTATAGCTATGGGTTTGTGAGGGCCCCTAGTGGTTCAGATAAATCTAAACGCTGCCTTGGACCTGGCCAAAAGCTCTGCCAAGTGCTGCGGGGCAAACGCTGGCGGGAAGCAGGGAAGAGCSGGGGCTTGCAGACCCCGGCTTGCTTGACGTTTCCACGAGGAAAAACACGTTTCAGCAAGCTCCGTCCGGGATTTCTCGCATTATGTGTCACACTTACGTGTTTCAATACAACCTTTTTTGTTGGTTACGAGAAAAAAACAATATTTCTTTTGTGYAGCTGTGCATTTCAACCTCCATCTCAAAGCCTCAGCATCGACACGACAGTTTGAAGAAAGAGAAGAGGCTGAGAGCATCACGTAGCAAGACCCTCATTCTAAGGCTGTTTCTCCTGTGGGGGCCGTGGGTCAGAAGAGGGCAGCTGATGCTGTTTAGGCACTTCCAGGGGTCTGTGACTTTGGAGACACTGACCCTGCATTGCATTTTCCCTGGATATTCCCCCAAACCTCAGACCCATCACAAGACCATGAGGCAACACCATTAGAGCACCTTCAACATGTGTCCCATCATCGTGTTCTGAATGTCTCTTGATTTATTTACCTTCAATTTAGCTTTTATTTATCAAATCTTGCTGGTGCAAATCAGCAAATAACGCACTTAACAGTCACAGAAGACGCCCCTCACCCATGATGCTGCTTCGCAGGTGACAAAGGTCAGGACAGTATCCAAGGATGCACTCATCTCCTATTTTATTTTATTTTATTATTTTATTTTATTTTATTTTATTTTATTTTATTTTATTTTATTTTATTTTATTTTATTTTATTTATTTTTTCTTATTTTTTCTTATTTTTTCTTGTTTTTGTAACCCACAGTTTCCACTGCCTCCGACCCTGCTGCCCAGGCCCCTCAGCAGCGCCATCTTCCCCGCCGCCTCCAGCCCCAGCCGTCGCAGCGGCTCCGCCCCCTACGATGAAACTCCGCCCCTTGCAACGAAACCCCGCCCTCTGTCGCTAGACCGCGCCTCCTGCGGTGAGGCCACGCCCCTTGTGACGAGGCCCCTGCCTTGGCGCCGAGCCCCCYCCCTCCGCGCTTAGTCCCCGCCCCCCGCGCCCAGGCCCCGCCCCGGCGCGCGCGGATGACGTAGCGCCGCACGCGGGYGGACGCGCAGCATGGGCCGGGCGGGTGATGGCGGCGTGGGGCGGTCGGCGGCCGATGTGGACCCGGTGCGGGACTTCGAGCGCTGGCGGAAGAAGCACGCGCGGCGGCAGCGCCAGCTGCGGCAGCGCCGCAAGGAGCGGCAGCGGCCCGCCTGGCTCGTGGAGCGCGAGGGCATCGGGCGGCTCGTGCAGCGCTACGGAGAGGTAGCGGCGCGGGGAACCAGCGTGGTGGTTGCGGTGGGGGGGGTTGCGGATCGTATTCCCGGYGTGGAATACACGGACACGGTCTGTGGCGTTTGGGGAGGCGGGAGCGCTCTTTCCTTGGCCTTCAGCATCCTTGCGAATCGTCCGGGTGGCCTGTGGACGGCAGCGCGTGCTCRGGGGGGGTGCTGTGCCCGAAGCGTGCTCGGCGGTGGGTGTCTGTGGAGAGGCCCGTTCGCGAGTGTGCTAGGGGCGCTGGGCTGCCCGCTCTCCCCAAGGGCTGTATCCTGGTTGCTGGACTCGTGGGCAGCTCCTGCTCCTCCTCCTCCTCCTCTGCAGCTCGCCGAGGCCCGTGCTCGCGCAGGAATAGCTCCGTGCAGCCGCTCCGTGCGGCYGGCCTTGCTGCCTGGTTTCCACACAGGACATGGGACTCGCTTGCCGGCAAGTCTGTCATGACGATGCTGGTGCTCCTGCCCTGCAGATAGTTAGAAATGGGATTTAATAAGAATATTGCCCAGCTGTGGTGGCCAAGCGCAGGGCTCGCTCAGACCAGCCTGCTGTCACCAACAAGAAATCGCCCAAGACTGGCCCTTTTTACCCCACTTGGATCTTCCCAACTGCCTTGATCCCTCCCTTTGGCCCTTGTCCTGGCCGCCCCACGGTCAGCCCGGCACGTTCTCAGAGCCCCCCCATAGCAGCTGCAGGGAGCCCTGCGTGCTCTCTGCGTGCTCTCTGCGTGCTCTCTGCGTGCTCTCTGCGTGCTCTCTGCGTGCTCTCTGCGTGCTCTCTGCGTGCTCTCTGCGTGCTCTGCCCTATGGGCTCTTCTGGTGGGATGTCCCAGGCCGCTCCTGCCGGCCCTGGGGGCTCAGCCTGGGCCCGCACCAGTGACACTAGCAGGTTGCTCCACCTGCCTTGGTTCTCCTCCTCCTCTTCCTTGCAGGGTGCCTGTGTTTGCCGTGAGTAATGCCCCAGGCGTCGCTGGGGGAATGAAGTTTCTTCATTCCTTCGGTTCAGGTGTAGCAGAGGAATGAAGTTGTGCTTAGCACGTGTGAATTGGTGCAAACTTGATGCTTGTTGCAACCACACGGAAATATGGATTTATTGAGTAGTGCTTTGAAGTAAATATTGGACTATAACTTCTTTTGGGACAGTTTTGGAGAAGACTGTGGAGGTTGTGATTTTAGATACTGCTCATAAAATGTTTAGCATGAGATTTAATAGGTTACGCCTGGGGCTTGCAGTGTGCGGCACTGTACACGTGTTGGGGCTTTCTTATGTGGAAAGAATCTTTTTAAACTGTGGGTTTTTTCCCCCTTCCTGCTCTGCTTCTGAAACAGAGACACCTCTGAAGGGCCCTTGAGGCTGGGCCTGCAGCACTTGCCCTGTGGRGGGCGGCTGGGGCAGCCGGGGTGGCTTTGGGGACACGTGGCAGCAGCGCCTGTGGCCGGGCTCCCCATAGCGCTGCGTGGCAGGAGGACGAGGGACAACAGGCACGAGTTGAACCAGGAGAGGGTCAGGCCRGCTGCGAGGAGCAGCTTTTCCTCRTGAGGCCAAGGGGCTGGGCACTCTGTCCTTGGAGATTTTGGGAATCCAACTGGATGAAACCCTGAGCATCTGGGTTGGACCTCGGAGCAGGAGGATGGGCTGGAACCCCTTGACCTCCCTCCTAGCCCCACTTCTCCTGGGATCCCAACATGATCCAGACTTCAAATTGTGCTCCTGGCCTGCCCAACTATGTCTTATAATTTTCCAAACAGAGATAGAAGATCTTTGAAAGATCTAGGAGACCCCTAGAAATCTRGAAGACTTAGGTAAAACTAGTACCAGTTGTGTGGCCTACTGGCRTGGTCAGGTCCGACTGAACTACCAAACGCTTATGTTAAGTAGCMGCTTAAAAATGGTATTTAATTTCCCTATGCTTGGAGTGTAGCATTCTTATTTAAATTAAAACAAGATTAATATTAAAATAATAAGATTAAGCTTATTTTGTTTCAGATAAATGTGAATGAAATTCAAAGATTTTCAGATTTTCCACTGTCAAAGAAAACCCTAAAAGGTAAGTGTGAAAGTTTTATTTGAAAATTTAAGCAGAAATGAATATATCATCATTTGCAAATAAAGAAAATTTTGCTTAAAACTGTTTTTTAGAAGATTTTTCCATATAAAAAATGGAAAATGGAAAAAACAAAGTTTTTCTCTCCCCTCTTGTCTCTCTGCGTCCCTGGCTCTAGGGTTGCAAGCAGCTCAGTATCGCATGGTGACTGAGATCCAGAGGCAGACCATAGGCCCAGCTTTACAAGGTAAAGATGTGCTCGGAGCTGCCAAGACTGGATCGGGGAAGACCTTGGCTTTTATCGTCCCGGTGAGTGTCTTACAAACCCCATCGTCACTAAGGCCAAGTTATACCAGAAGTCTGAGGCGTTAAAGGTTAATAGATATTGGGAGAAAAGTTATAATTTGACTGACCTTTGTGTTCCAAGGCAGGATCACTTAAGAAAGCTGTTTGAGGCTTTGGATGAAGTAAATTTCTGTCCTAAGAAGTGTCCAGGGATTTTTAAATTTCATATTGATCCCCACATTAATAGACCCTATGCAATTCGGAAATTGCTTTGCTTTTCTCTCAGACATCTGTCTTGTGCAGCTCTGCTAATGTGATCTGATTCTATTAAAATTTGAAAAGTGAGTGTATGAAATGGGTAAAATAACCTCAGTTCCACTGGCTTTTTTAGATTAGTGTCTGTAGACTGTAGAATTTCTCCTTTTGCCCCTTTTTAAAAATAATAGTCTCCCTAGAAATCATTTMCAGATCTGAACAGAAAAACAGAATGAAAACTCCTGGCATGGATAATATGTTTGGAAGTGTTACTCAAAACATCATATTCTGATTATAATTTATTCAAGAATAAAGTGTAATTGAAAAGTTTGTTTAAAGTGGACCTASTAGTTATTGAGAAACCTATTGATGGTTGGAAAAAAGGAGAACAGATGTAGTTTGGATTAGGGAAGTTTTTGAATAAACAATCCATGCTAGTAAAAAGCAAGCAATAAGAGTCCCTCCTGTCAGTGGCTCTGAGAACAGTAGTGTTTTAAATATGCTGTGTAATTGAGAAGACTTGTGCTGTACATTCAGTTTGTTAGAAAAAGTGTAGGTGGCTTCAAAAATAATTGTGTGAACTTGAGAAAGTGCACGAGTGAGACTGCTGAATTAGTTAATTTAGGAGTAGATGCCCTGTGTTCTAAAAACATGGTTTTAAAACAGTGTTTGATGAAGGAGAATAATGAGAAGGAGTTGGACTGGTGAAGGGTGAAGAAAAATTGTGTATGTCTGCTACACAGTATTTGGTATTTCAAAATACTATAATCATATATATATATWTTCTCTATATAAAATATACAATCACATCAGTGAAGTCTTTGTGTTAAGATTAGCTGACTAAGCCTGTATTTCAGCAGTGTGAATTCATAAGGGAAAAAATMATCCTGGATGAAACTGTACATTACCTTTAGGTGGAATGCGCTGTATAGTGTGTGTGTATATATATGTATATGGTACTGCTCTATATCTGAAACAGAATTATAAGACTGAGTAGTTTGGCTTTTTTTTTTTTCTAGTTCTGTTTTTTTTCTGATTTCCTCAAAACCTTATAAGCAGGGAAATTTCTCCTGTGTTTCTGCATCTGATTTTTATTCTCATGCAAGTGATTCAGACTTGCTTTCCAGAATTTACCAGAGTAAATTTAACTGTGTAGTGACGTTTCTGCAATACACAACCCATTGCTCTCTGGTGTTACATTGGTGCTGGGGAACGTTGCCTCGGCAAGTGTCATCACCGTCAGCTAGAACTGATACAAGATCAAACTGCATGAAATGCACACTGATGTTTCTTAAATCATGGTTTGAACTAACTTCACTTTATTTTTTTATGGCTTTTTTTTGTTACGTGTTTTTCTTCTGGGGTTTTATGATGAGAATATGGTAATTTCTTTCAGGCCTTGGAAATGTTGTATCGCAATCAGTGGACGTCAGCAGATGGACTGGGCGTTTTGATAATATCGCCTACCCGGGAGCTGGCCTATCAGACCTTTAAGGTTCTGCGGAAAGTGGGGAAAAATCACGACTTCTCAGCTGGCCTTATCATTGGAGGGAAGGTTTGTCCTCTTTCAGTTTGCCGTAATGAAAAAATAAATTCTGGTCTTGGAGGAAGCCCTTAAATGGAAAAGTCAGGGAAAGGAGTAGTTAGTGGGAATTTCTTCCTGACCCGCTCATTTTCCAGTAATTAGAACTGAATTGTTTTAACTCATTTTCAGGATCTGAAAGAAGAGTCTGAAAGAATCCACAACATAAATATGCTCATTTGCACTCCAGGACGGCTTCTACAGCACATGGATGAAACTTCATATTTTTATGCATCTGATCTGCAAATGTTGAGTGAGTTTTAAAGTATCCCAAAATATGTTGTAATAGTTGTGAATTATTCCTGTGTGAAGCATTTACTTGGCTACAAAGTTCATTTTAGTGGTGTGTAGGTAAAATAGCGTTTAAGTTCAGGCATGGAGCATTTAAAATGGAAAATGATACAACTCCTTTCTTTGGTGCCTGCCTTTCTCTCAAAGCAACTTCTGAGCAGGTTTTCCCTAGGATGATAAGAACTATTAAGTGAGTTACTAAGGGACCCAAAAGCAAATGCAGCATGCCATTATACTCCTTTAGATATGTATTGGCTATTGCTGACCTTTCCTTTCTGGCTGTTGCTCTCTTGTTTTGCTGGATGTGATAATTAATGATCCAGAGTATTCACTGCCCCGTGTGTATTTTGAGTGAACTCTAGAAAAGATTTCTTTGCATTTTGACCAAGGTAGCTGTTCCTTTCTTAGTGTCTTTCTTTCATCCTACCAACCTGAATACAAATTTCAGCTTCATGAAAAGGTTTGTTTGGCTCTAAGAACTGTGCATAATCTTTAGTATAGCTTGAGGAACTTAAAAGCAATTAAGAAGCTAATGAAGCTGATAAAATGTGAAATTAGGCTTGTTACACTCAGTACAGTTCATTGCAGTCAGACAAGACTTGCATTAAATACAGACCCTTTTTTAAAAATGTTTTGTCTTTATGCTGGTCTGTGTATTCCATTCATGTCAATGTTAAATTACCTTGGTTACAGGAGGGTCATTTTTGCTTGGTCATGAACAGCACAGCATTGTGTTGCGTTCCATGGTTTTGTTTCCGTAATTGGACAGGGAGTTTATAATTTGTAGTTTGTCTGCAAATTGATGAATGGGTTACTCAAAATGTGGATATTCCTATGCTTCAGCATGTGGAGCTGAGTGCTCATAATGTTATGGGAAATTCTATGACTTCTTTATTGCATTTTATAATCCTGTTTTATGGATTACATGACTAGCTAAAGAAAATTCTACAATTTACAGCAGTTAAGTCTTCCAGTTTAAGTAGACATTGATTTTTATACTGTACAGATCTAAAGTTTCAGTTTTATAAACTAAAGCAAAATTGTTTTCTCTCAAATCTGTTTTCCCAATTCAGTTCTTGATGAAGCTGATAGAATTCTGGACATGGGGTTTGCAGATACAATGAATGCGATCATAGAAAATCTCCCCAAGAAGCGCCAGACCTTGCTGTTTTCAGCAACGCAGACAAAATCGGTGAAGGATCTAGCACGGCTGAGTTTGAAGGACCCAGAATATGTTTGGGTTCATGAGAAAGCCAAATTCAGGTATGTCAGGGTAATTTTTCTAGATATGAGGTTTAAATGAATGATGATCCTGCTTAGCTGCTTTGGGACTCATGCATCTTTCTCGTTCCTTCCATYCCTGGTCCTGTTGTGTATCTCTGGAAGTAAGGAGTCTTCACRGGTTACTAGTTGTGATTGATTTTGTTCTGTGGAAGCTGAACCTGCACCTTCCTTGTGGCTTCCCAGGAAGTACTCTGATTATAAGTTTTTTATTTTCTCAGAATAGTTCTGAAAGTGGGTTAAATTCTGGACAGAACAGTCTTCTGACTAGTAACAACCATTTCTTGCTTGTTACTTTTTTGTTCTTTGGCTCTCTTTCCTTTTTCTGTCTTTGTATTTGCTGGACAGGCCCATTATTTTGTCTTTGTTGCACAAATACAGGTCTTCCATGTGTCTTTGAATCTGGTGTTCCAAGGAAATGTTACCCTGTTCAGAATGTGCAGAAAGACACATTTTCGATATTGGGTGTCTGGTTGGTGTTGGGTATCTTTAGGAAACCACACGACATTTGTCCATGTGCAGTGAGTCTGAGAATTTGCTGTGCGTGTTCAGGATTCCAGCCCTGTGTGTGTGAAATAAATTGATTGTGTTCCTACCTGGCAGTAKGTGTCTACCCAGCTTAAAAAAATTAATATGACAGATGCGAAAAGGTGCACAGTGTTAGCACATTTCTTTTTTCTCTCCAAATTTATAAGTGGTCTTCACTTAAAATTTTGCATTTCTGTGGGCTCTAGTCTGAGTGGTGTAGAGCTTATGGACATGTATAGTGAAGTTTTTCTTTTCTATGAAATATGTGTGCATTTCTGTACATAAGATGCAGTTGGAATAAGGTGAAGAGCAGTAGTAGAATAGCCCAACCAAGACCAAATTGGGAATAATCAGCAAAAGGCACTGTAGAACTTAAGGCCTTACACAGGCTTTAACTGTTTGACTCCATCATGTTTTTTCATTRTATTGAACACAGCATTAGCAGTATTAATAGTGCTAGTAATAAATGAGGGATCTCAAATAAATACAATTGCTAGRAAAGACTGTGTGAATAATATCTTTTTTGTCTAAGCTGAGGAGGATATAGAAGCCTAATTTAGTCTTATGTTTGAGGATCGTCTACACAAAAATGCAGGTTTTCTGAAACAGGTGCAAAGTGCGTTTTATAGCATGCTAGGACTTTTGAAATGTCTGGGGAGATGCAATTAATAAAATAAATCAGAAAAGTAAAGTACTAATTTGTTCTAGAATAGCTGCCTTTGTACTTAGTATGGTGTTAGCTTAAGGAAATAGTTCCCTGTGAAAGATTTACAGGGTGAAAGGTACTGTGGCGTAATATAAAGTGACTAGTGGAATAAAACTTAGAGAGGTGTCATGTAATTTCTTTCTCTCCTGTGGCATCTTCAATAAAATAAAGTAATTTAAATACCCTTGCTCGCTCTGAGATGGAGTAGAGGGACCGTGAGAGAAGAGCATGTAAATATTTCAAGGGCAAATATGTCAAAGGATATTMTTTTCTTACTTTGTAGAGACCTGAAAGAGGAGTTAAAATGACAATTTGGAGCTTCACAAAGTCACTTTTCATGTCAGTGTGTGATCAGTAAAAATACCTCAGTGCCTTTTTWGTGCATGATTAGACTGTGCTTTGACATTGCCTTGAGCGCAGGTGATGCTTTAATGGGGCTAATAGATGAGATTGCAGTTTAAGTCAAGGCAGTTTGAATGTCGCTGCTTAGAYATGGGGAGGCGGCTTGTCTGGATGTTGAGGAGCAAAACCAAAGATATTTTTTTTAATCTTCCTCTTCCCCTCATCACAGGATTTTGGTAAGCAAACTGGTAGGGCTTTCAAGAGTAGCTTTCCAGTGGAGCTGCTGAGACTTGTTCATTCTAGTGGCAGAATTTCCCAGCCTCTATTTATTTACTTATTTYTTCTGGATATTTAACACTCTTGACTTGAGAGAAAGACCAGTAATTTTTCAGRTATTCTGTGCCTGTATGAACTCTTTATTCTCTTCTCAATGTTATGAAAACCATGGAATATAAATGGACTTTTGGGTTTCTCTTTTAGTACCCCAGCAACTTTGGACCAGAACTACATCGTTTGTGAACTTCAACAAAAAATAAACATGTTGTACTCTTTCCTGAGAAGTCATCTGAAAAAGAAGAGCATTGTGTTTTTTGCAAGCTGTAAAGAGGTACGAGAGCAAGGAGGAGCCAACCCAAACCTTACCCACCCCTGTGCCCGTGTCACACGGGGCTGCTTAGCCAGCCTGGGGGGCAGGAGACTCGGGGACCTCGGCCCAGCACGAGGAGCTTCCTGCAGGGATCTGCCTGCTGGTCTTGGTGCTCAGGTGCAGGAGGGGAAAGCAAAGGTCAGGCAGCTCAGAGCCGGCCAGGCTGGTCTGGTGAGGCATTTTGTAGTTGAGTTACAGAGTATTTAAGAGATGTATCTGCCCTTCTTAAAAGCTCTGAAAGTTAGCTATAAATTATAATTCTGAAATAGYGTGCAGAAAGGTTTTCCTTACAGTTTTGTAGGATGGAATCCTCAAGTGGCTACTTGTATAACTATCTGTCTTGGGAGTATTTCTTTGAAATTTTTGGAAACATTGATATTTCTTTTGACTACCAGATATGTTGGGTATTTTTACTATACATGTTCAACAGATAATCATATGCTAAATATTCATTTTAGTTCTTGCCCTTGTGCAAGAGATTACAGTATTTCTATAAATTTGCTGTTGGCTATGTTTGGAGTACCATGAGGCTGTAGACTTACTTCTGTAGAAGTTTTTTTTGAGATATAGCWGAGCATGCAACACACCCAATCTCTTCAACTGTTAAATTAACTGTTAACCACTGACCACAAAATAATGTTGCACCTTGGTACTGCACCACAGTATGGTGGGTGATACTGACCAGACCATCTTTCTAAGAAAAACTCCTGCTGCTGGAAGCAGTGAGTCAAGATGATGTAGACTGCCTGGAGAGCAAGCATAAGAATCACACCCCACCAGGGTTATCTAAAAGCAGCACTTCTGAGGTGCCRTTCATGTCTGGGCTCTTGGGTACAGCTGAGCTAGTTCTCACTAGTCGTGAGAACGATATCCTGGCCTTGGCCACGTGCTTCTCCTGTTCAAGGAGCTGCCTGTGTGATAGTGAATTGTGTATCCCTGATGTGGAGAAAAGYGTGCTTTGCTTTGTGTGCTGAGACCGTAGCTGTCTGCTGAATGCGGTTGCTTCCGTGTGATGTTATATTTCCTTGTTTTCTTCTGGTTTGTTGGGTCATAGGTGCAGTATCTGTTCCGAGTGTTCTGCAAGCTTCAGCCCGGTGTGCCTGTTCTGGCACTCCATGGCAAGCAGCACCAGCTGAAAAGAATGGAAGTCTACAACTGTTTCGTTCGGAAAAAGGCAGCCGTTCTTTTTGCTACAGATATTGCAGCTCGTGGCCTTGGTACGTGCCCATCAAAGCAACAGAATATTCACCAAGTGGGGAGGCCATCCTGTCGAGACTTTATCAGCACCAGCACGCTCTTAAGGCCAGGTTCATTCTTACAAATCAAATTGCAGTTTGCTGATGCTGTATATAAAGGCTCATTRTGGCATCTCAGAAAGGAACAGCGTCCCATACACTCCTAGCATTGCTTTACTGAAGAGGAATGCTGTTTCCCTTTCTGTCCCTGAGTGACCTAAACTGTCATTAGCCTTGTTTTTGACTAGAGTAGAAAGGGAAAACTGTCCTTTTTTTTTAAGTCTGTAAATAGTCTAAGAGAAACYTCTGTGTATGTGGACTATGTGTGAGGTTATGGAACATTAAGGGGCAAAGTAATAGATGAGGCAAAAACAATAATACTCCATAGGAGCAGTCTTGGCCCAAGTTTCTCTTTCCTGTGGTCATAAATGACTGCATTGTAATTTCCTCTCTAGTTATAACTTTTGTAAATACTTTGCAACTGATGATGCTTTTTCATGCATATGTTGCCTTGTCCAAAAGGGAAGGCTTTGTAGGWGGTTATGGGAGGTGGAAATTGCCCCCAAATATAAGGTAGCAGAAATGAAAAATGTTTTTGTGCATGGCTGCCTGGCTGAAGTGCTGCTGTGGAGGAATCCCGTGGGCAGGGCTGCCTGGGTTGGGAGCGTGGCTGCAGCTGGGAGTGCTGCGTTGCTGCAGGCTCGCTCGGGAAGTCGCATGGCTCATTGCAAGCTCGATGAAATGCAGCGGCTGGGAATTGCCCTCTAAAGCTAGAATTCACTTGGAATACTGAATTGTTGGTGCAGCTTGCCGACTTCCTCTCCCTCTCGTTGAGGGGACTATGATGTTGTTTACACAGCACTGGCTCACTTCATTCCCAATGGTGTAGGATAATGAAATTCTAAGTAAAAGTAGGTCAAATTCTGTTATTAAATAATTAAATGTTGTGGGATTTTTTGTTATTATTATTGTATGTATGACAGAAAGCATCTGTCTTTTCTTGTCAAGTGTGAAATTATGTTCCACTCATTGCGCTGTCATAACTGAGGAAATGAAAACACCATAATTTTAACTTCCTTTGAAGAGGATGGTTGTTTATAATGTGCAAATACATGCAATTAATTTTATTTTTAATTTGGGGATTGCAGGCAATGTCTATAAAGTGGTATCTAAATGATAGTACTTATAGGAAGCAATACTTAAAATAATCATTAGCATGAGTGGGAGAATTTTCAGTTCTGAGAGTTTAAATTGAACCTTTTTTTTTTCTTTTTGTCTTTACACAGACTTTCCAGCAGTGAACTGGGTCATTCAGTTTGATTGCCCGGAAGATGCAAGCACGTACATCCACAGAGTGGGAAGAACAGCCAGGTTGATATTCATTTCTGATTAATGTTTTGATGTTTTAGACTAGGTAACTACAAGCACTGCTAACTGATTAAAGACTTGCTAGAAAACGCAAGCAAACAAACAAAAAAATGAACTGTAAAGAAAGAAGGCTAATAACACCAGAAGACCATTTGGTTATTTAAAAGAAATGGTTTTAATTAATCTTTTTTTTTGTCAACATGAGACTTCATATAGCAGAGAGGACCAGTAATGCTTASTTTAATCTGAATAGTCAGAGCCTTTTGTACTTGGCAGGATTACCACAGAGGCTACATGGGTCACATTTGTGTTTGGGAAAGCTTGTGTGGGCACTGCTGTTTGTAGGTAAATTAAAACTTTGACATTTTGGATTCCATTTCTTTCAGTGTCATTGAAGATTCATCAAAAGAACCGTGATATTTCTTCTTTCTTTTACTTTAAGCAGTAAGAAATCAAACGATGTTAATTACTGGTTAAATTTTTAATTTTCTAAGTCTTTTGTGGTATTATATTCTTAGGCATTGCTTTAGTTAATGTGTCTGTGGCCAAGGTTTTATAAAGGGTGGGAGTTACTTAGATACGCTATTGAAAGCCTGGTCCTTGGTCTCTGAAGTTGATTTTTGAAAGAAGTCATTGAGGTATGTAATTTGCTAGATTAAACATAGAAGGATGAAATGCAAGACCTAGCATTAARTCTTGTGCATAATTTAGTGTGTTTGTAGTAGGGTTTTCCCATCTGCGTTGCAGTATAATTTGAAGTCAAATACAATGACAGAGCAGTCTCTTAGAGCAGAGTGTCAGTAATTTCTACTGTAGGAGTTTGAGATAGGTTTGTTTGGATCAGAGAGCAGTAAGTTTTGATTGCTCAGTAGTAAGAACACGTGCGCTTTGAGTCTCTTTTCAGAATGTCAAGTTTTTAGGCATATATTTATTGTATTCAGTGACATGTCTGCTCCATTCTTCCCTGTGTCCTAATTTTTCCTATCTACCCTGTAGCTGTGTCCCTAAGGACCTGTCCAGATTTAGAGTCCTTAGATCTTTTCCCCACGCTTGCTGGGTACCAAGAGGGATGACTGTAAGCAGCAGCAGCACCTTTAGAACTGAGGAGGAGCTCTATAGAGGGGAATAACCCCCCTTTCCCACAGTGATTTTAATAAAATGCCACTCTGACTAGGATGCCAACGTTACATCCTGTGGGTCTGCCTTTGGAGGCCTCTTGAATATAACTCTATTAGATATATTTTGTAAATACAGATGCCTTCCCCTAGTTTCATTTAGATCTCTTTTTGTGTGCTTTTGGGTAGCCAGAGCTCATGGAAGTTACCAATTGCTGCTGTAGTTGAAGCTTTGCAGGGGGCTTCTGCCTCCGCACTTCAGAGGGAGAGCAGTGAAGGATCCTGTCCTGGGCTGTCGTCTCAGAGAGATGCTCAGAGTTGCTTTGCCCCGAAGTTTACTAAAGTCGGTGTCCAGCCCTACAGCTAAGGGCATGAAAGAAACCATCAAAAATAAGGAAAATGCTTAATAGTGTCACATACTGCATATGCTGTGCAGTGAGTCAATAAGCTTATATTGGGAAGGAARCTTCATTTGTTTTCAGTGGCAGCAGTTAGTATGAGAGCAACTCATGTTTTCCCTATAAACTTAATAAAAATTAACTGCAGTTTAATAGTCGTCATTAATGAGGTTAGGGATAATTACAAAGTTTCATGGGTTATGAGAGTGTATAATTGCATGCAATGAAAGCTAAATTAAATATCTCGGCTAATTAGGAGGCTGTGTGTTAAGCTGTAATTAAAACTGGGTTGCTCAGTGGTGTTTGCTTTTGAAATCAAATTATTTTGTGGCACAAAACTAAATATGAAAGTCAAAAGAAAATGTTAGTTTGGGACGGAGGCTGAAGAATATTTGAAGCCTTGTGCTACCACAACTCTTCTGCACTGTTGCAAAGCCTTAGCAGAAGTGCCAGATGCTGATTAATTTAACTGGAGAAGACCAACAGGCTTCCCGTGTAGGGTTTCATTTGCACTTCATTTTAATGTGGAAGAGAAATTGCAGCCTCTGCATTCTTGTCTTGTGGTAAAATAAAATCAAGAAAATCTGATTAATAATGCTTTTACTCTGCAGTAGAGTTGGCATGCCTTGCATAATTTTATTTTCTTTTTTTTTTGACTTGGAAGATAGGCTGCTCTTGTGGGGATTGGAAATACTGTGAAAACAATTTCTTGCAAGGTCATTTAAAAAATTTATTTAAAGCCTAGCTAGTATAGTAACATAATTTAAAAAATATTAACAATACTGTAGCCATATATTGAGCTATTAGATCACAGAGCTTTTCCTATGGGTTTTAGCTTAATCATTCTAGTAAATAAGAGGTACTGCTGGAGATCATCTGCAAAACTTGGTCTGGCTTTTAATTTCTGTTCAAGCCTGCTGGTCTCTAGCCCCTGAAGGCTGCAGTTGAAAACGTTTCATCCCCAGCTTGGTGAGAGAAGTGGCAGTGCCACTAGAGGACAGCAGAAGATAATTCCTGAAGCAGAGCCACATGCCTCTCCCCTGCCTCCCAACTATTTTTCCAGGGATAAGTTGTAAGTTGTGTGCCGTGAAAAGGAATATAGGTAGGGAGTCTTTTCTTGCAGTCATGGCTGCAGTGACAAGTAGCATAGGCATTGGGAGGTCTGTCTTTCTGCTCATGCATAGATAGCTTGCATTTTGCATGTGCTCATATCCTGTTATCCGGGCATGTCTCAGTCATTAATTTCCTTCTTTCCAAAGAATTATCTTCCTCTTTCCTTGCTCAATTTTTCCTTCAGAGGAGACTCTTGTTTGAGTTTAGCGATTTTTCTGTGTGCTGAGTCTTTGTTTAAAGACATGGCCAGTGAAATGTAAGGACAATAAATCCAATACTCTGCAGTCTTTGTAATTGCTGTGGATCCATATCCTTATATATAAATCMCAGGTCTTTATATAACCTTCAGATCTGGCTAAGGCTGAGAGTTCAGATATTAATGCTGTTCAGTCTGGGCAAGGTTTGGAAGGTGCTCAATCTAAATTGGGAAATTCACTGTAATTTCTGTTTTTGTTGTTCAATGCAGCATGTATATGTATGTAAGCTTGCATATTCAGTCTAACTGTATGCAAGCCTTACTATTCTGTAGGAAAACTATGTTCTGAAAATGAGCGGAATAAAATCCAGTGTCCTCAAAGCAGGATGCTGCATTGGCTGATGCCTTAGTACTGGCTGCTGTGGTGATCACAGTGAAAGAGCCTGAATAAAGACTTGGAAGGTGTGGAGCCTTGTTGATGTGTTGTGGCCCCTGAGGAGTGTGTACACGAGTTCTGGAAAGGTGAAAGGGGGCAGATCATCGAATGGTCTTGCTCTGTCATGAAGTAAGCTGCTCTGAAATATGCTCATTGAGGCCCCCATTAATTGTACATTATAGGTATGAAAGTGAGACTAATAAACCTGTAGAATGATCCATTCAAGTGAGACTAAGGCATTTAAAACAGCAAGTGACCCTATGGAACAGTTTTGCAGTGGTAGAAGCTGAGTTTCAAGTTGGGAAGTGCATCCTAGAGAGGCATGTCTTGGATAGCCAAGAAACTGCATAATTGAGATGGCAGCTCCGTGTTTGATTAATTCTTTTTAATATATAGGACTTGCTGAAGCACCTCTACTGGTATTTCTTTTTTTAAGAAAATGTATTGCTTTTCTTTAAAAAAAAATGTAGTATGTAGTATTTGGACGATCTCACATATTGSAGTCAAGTCATTGTCTTMAGTTAAAATAAAAAYGRCTGCCAGTGGAGATCACAGCGAATTGTTGACAGCATATACTTAACTTGCAATTTATATTATGAAATTCCCCAAAATTAAATACTGTAGCYTAGCTACATTCTTGACAATGTCCTGTGGTGCTGCAGTTGCCTTAAATGGAGCTTTATTATCCATTACCATTTTTTATCTACTGATGAGATACGAATGTTCCAAGACCCTAATGTACTAAGTGGCCCTGGTTACCGCATGCTGATGTGAGGCTGTCCTGGAAGCTCTCGTAGAAATAATAAGCACGTCTCCKTCCACACAGCGCAGGGGACACAGGAGCACGTGCCCTGTTTCCAGGTRGCTCCGTGGAGGGCTTGTTAGAGGAAAACGTTGGTATTGGAAACCCCCGAGTCTGTGGAAGAGAAATGCTGGTATTTGGGCACATGTTCATTTGTCACTTAAAAATTGCATGGCAGATTCCCCAACAGGGAAAAAATCCAACAGTGCRAAAGACGGGAGCAAGAGGAGCTTTATCTCCTGTTTATCTTGGCCWTGGAGAAACAAATTTTGTGGTGTTTTGAAACTTGGATGTCTCCAGTCCCTTGAGTGGCTGGAGGCCCAGAAGGCAGTATGGTTGGTAACAAAGTTTTGTTTAAACGGAGTGCAATGTGGGGAAGCCAACGCTGTTACTTTCTTTTAAGAAATATGTTTTAAAAGTATAGCTTATATAATCAGATTCAATAGTTGAATTTTAAAACAAAGCTATGACTTATTGTATTTCTGTATATTTTTTGCCTTAGGGGTAAATACAGATATTATTTTTTCCCCTGCCGAAGGTAGCCTGTGGGTGAAGATTTATTCGTATGAGTATCAGATTGGGATAAGTCTTCTCAGAAAAAAAAGTGCTGATTTTGACTTTTTGTGGGTGTATTTTCATAGCTGTTTAATATTATTCCTCTACATAAAGAGAGTGCAACAGACAAATGTGCTTGTCAAACTGAAATACTTTATGCTTTGCTGTTGTTGATATTAGGGAATTGAAAATAATTTGCTGTAATGATTTTCAACACACTAAAATTATTAAAACTTGACTAACTTAGTAGTCCTTCTTAAGTGTGTTGTTGACATTTTTAATAACCTATTCAAAATGTAGGTTGATTCTAACCCAGCTTCCAACAGTTAGACTTGTGTTTGTACCTCAGATGTAAATTTACAACCTCATCCTCAAATCTCAATTACAGTCCTACACATGKTCATAAGTATATGCAGAATTTTGTTGGATAAGGGCCTCTCATACTCTTCCAGCCTTTACTGGGAACCTGTAGTTAGCTGTAGAAGCAAGGAACTGTGCTGGCTTTGGTTGGGCTTTGTCAGTCGTTGTGCAGGATGGATGGTTTTTCATTCTGGGCTCTTAATGAAAGCTGCAGTTGGATGCAGGGGTTTAAAGGAGGTTGTTGCAGCGTCAGAATGTTTGTGTGCCGAGCAGGGTCTGAGTGGCGTGCGGTGGGTGAACTGGCTTTGCTGGCTGGACAGGTGGCTGCCAGGGGAGCTAATTTCCAAAGGACTTGCACTAATGGTTGGGCCAACATGTACAGTGACTTAAAAGTCCTGCGGAAGAAGTGTATTTAGAACAGTATTAAAGTAAACATGCRAAAGAAGGCAAATTCAGTGATGCTAACTATCTGAAATGTTCTATTTGAAAGTATAGTAACTTTAATGCTTTGTTACTTATCATGCCTCAGGGGCTTAACTTTCTGTATATCAGGTTTAACAGTCCCGAGGAGATTTTACACTCAAMATTACTTCTCATATTATTGAAGTTACATTTTTGGGGTATTTCCTGTATTTTTGGCCAAAAGTAAYAAAAATGTGGGTAAAATGCACAGAATGGCTATCTGTGGTATTATTTTTGTAAATCTATATACAGTCTTTTTTGGAAATGCATTTTTCATTTTGCTGAATATTTTTGTGTTTCTTGGGCCTTTCAGGACCCTTGGCCTCCCAATAATAACTAGTTGGGTGCTTTGGTTGTCATTCCCATATCTTCCAAAGTGCTGGCCTCGCARTATTTTTATGAGATTTCCTCTTGTTCTGTCTAGATTTTTTCAGAGTTTGAACATAATGTGTCTTCAGAGCTAAATTATTTAATAAGTGAGATCAAAACTCAGATCTTGAGTTRGTGACTAAGTTGGATTGGAGTTCAATCATGAAAATAATACCAGACAGACCCATTCTATATAAATTCTAATAAAGTATTGTCTGATTATAAATCCCAGCTAGAGAGTTTTTCCAGAGTCAATCAAATCTAAAAAATTCTATTTTGTTAAGTAGCTTAATATTAAAAATCAAATTATTGAAGGASTGAACTGTGACCTTGATGTTGATTACAAAGTTTCTTAGGTTTGAGTCCATGAATGCTAAGTTTCTCCCTCAGGTGTCATAGAAATACAATAGAGACATTATTGAAGGCACTTCAAATATAATAATTTTGCTTATTAGGTATGGATGATTAGCACAATTTTCTTAATGGTGTGAGGCATCCTTGACTTAAGTCTTTATGAGAACATGAGTAGCACAGTTTTCACTGTTAAAATTGTCTTTCTGATGTTTTCYTTTTGTTTATGAGCATTTGCATACATACTTGCAGACACTTAGCTGTGCCTTTGTCCCTGAAATACAGTAATAAGGTTGAGGCTTTAGGCAAAAGGCAAGAGAAGCAAAAAATAAAGAGGAAAGGAAAGCTCAGTTCTTCCAGGTTTCTGAACTTTYGTGGAACTGGAGCTTGGACTGACAAGGACTGGAAAAGCAGCATTTGGCTCACTGTAGTAAATCCCGTCGGGGGGAGGAGGAGCCTTTTCAGAAGTTGATTTGGCTTTCTTGATGCCTGAGTCCTTTAACTGAATCAGCTGTGGTGAGTTTCTGGAATACTCATATTCCCAGAAATAGCTTATGGGTTTGGAAATATAAGGCTTTTTAGGGATTTTTTTAGGCTCAGAAGTTTGACAGACTTATTATTCCTAAGTCCCTATCTGTCAAAAGACAGATAAGCTGATAGCGTAGATGATGCTATCCGTGCTGGCCCACTTATRCTTAAATTAGATCTTTAGTGGCAAAGGCCAACTAGGAAAAATCACATTTAAGCAAGAGATGAAAAAATACACGTTCTTGCTTATGATGGTTGATCTCTGACCTCCAAAAGTATGAAAATTCTACGCTGAGGTTCCTTGCATAGTTGTGTGTGGTGAGCATCTCCAAAAGCATTGGCCACCTGAATTATGTTGAATTTTCTGAAAATGGGAAGTACACAAATGCAGGAAACTCTCAAACAAGTATTTCCAYAGCTGAAGCCCTCTGTAGACTGTACCTTCATCCATCAGCCTTTTTTTTCCTCATGATTTGTGTAGCACTTTTTAATAGGATGTTTTATRTTAWCACAAAKACTAAAGCAGTGATTTAGGAAAGGYAAGTCAAGCACTCAAAGATACTAAATGTGAGAAGCAACAACACTTGTGAACCACATGCTGACTTTGACTAAATGCAACAACAAAATCAGGTGCTTAATGTGCTTGTAGGTGCTTATGCAGTGTGATCAAGGTACTTTTTTGTCCTTGTATATGGAAAGTGGAAAGTCCGTAACGGGAAACTCAACAGACGTTCTTTCCAGATAGTAGATCATTCTCATAGATCTTTTCTGAATTCTTTACTCTTATAACATCTATTTTGAAGGGAAAAGCAGAATTGTGTGTTCCTGTATAGAAAGAATTTAAGAGACTGTTAGTGGCAGCAATGCCATGTTGGTTCTCATGTCGGATGCAAGTGTTGGGTAGGTAAGAGAATATTTTCCTTCTAATTTCCATTGGGAGTTAAAGTTCATTCAGTGAATATTTGTGTGCCCTAGACCATCAATTTTTGCCATAAAATTCCAAGTCCTTTATGGCTCCGCTGTTTCCCAGGATTCCACTGCCTCTTCAGACATAGGTGCTGTGTACCTGTTTTATTGAAATAGCATTTGGAATTTGGCTATGTTAAAATACAGAATTGTCTTAATCTTGATCTGTGTGAATAAGACAGTCCAACTTTATATAAAGGGCCCAAACATTTATTGAATATTTTGTCAGCAGTGACTTATGGTCCCTTACACTGTTGCCAAAGACAAATTGCCCTAGCCTGAGCCTACGGGTTGCTTAAGGACTGAGTACTCTTCTGCAGGGTGGTATTTCTGAATCAACAGTGTTGTAGGTCTACTAATCTATGAACTTATCAAAAACATATTTTGATAAATGGTCGTGGTGTTGGTGTGTGACAGAGCTGAGAGATTTGATTTTCCTGTCATATTTCCTAATCTAGAGTGGCAGTGTTAAAATTTGGTGACAAAAAAAAAAAGAAAGGCACTTTGTTTGGAATTATCTTTAGAAAGCGGTCTCCAGATCAGTACGCTCGAGAGCGTTTCATTGTGCTGTTGCAGATACATCACGTGAAAGCAGAGCGCTGTAACGACAAGGGCCCGGCTGGCTTTGCTGTGGGTTTGGCTGCCGCCTGACACACAACGCTCGCGGGTTGCAGGCAGTTCTGCCGTACCGCTTCTGCCAAGTGGTGGCTGTTGAGACTTGGAGGAGAGTCATCTCCCGGCATTCCCTCCTCTCCCCCAGGTTTCTGTCTGTGCGATGTACAGCTCTCATCTGGGGTGCCTTAGTCCTTCCCCTCTCTAGCCTCACACCTAAAGCTTAAGCCAAAGGAAAGGGCCTTAGCTCCGGCATTCCCTTACATGCCGTTTTGACCTGCTGCTCCATTCACGTAGATTGGATTGGTCTTCTGTCACTGCTGAGCTTTTGTGGGAAAGGATCCTATATATCCCCTTGAGACGGAGACCTACCTTGGACTAGTTTTATTTTATGTGTTGTTTCTAACCCGACAAAGTAATAGCATCTCCCACCTTTCTGCTGAGGTTTTATAGCCTCTGGATAGACTCCTTTCCTCATGGTTCTCTTGATGGGCAAGAGTTAATGCAGTTGGAGCACAGACCCCRCTGGAAATGTGGGAGGGAGCAAGAGAAGCCAAAGATTTGTGGAAGGGCAAGAAATGAATGGATAAATGATAGATAGCAGAGGGAGAAGTATCGATCCAGAAACAGATTGAGAGTGGAATAAATATAGTGTGAACARMTTAATTATTATATAGAAAACAGAARGGATACACAGATATGTTTGAAATGCGTAGGTTTTATCAGCATGTGAGGAAAATAGGACCAGAATAGGAATAAAACCAAAGGTCTGATAAGGTAGTAAAATTGGAATTAAAATAGCATTTGAATAACATTATAATGAGTAATTTGCGCTGCTTGTGAATAGTGCAGGTAGTTTCTGTGTGACAGAAACTGGCTCCTCTCGGTGTTCCTGCAAGCAGCTCTGCTCCTTTACTGCTGCTCTGTAGGGAGGCTGATTGCTGTCCTGCTCTGGTTTATCCCACAGAGTGTTGTGTTGAATTCTGTCCCATTTTGGCACATTTCTGAAATTAAACTTAATTGTGGTGTTTTTATGCAATGAGGACTCTATGCAGTGCCTTTCTGTAAACTGGTTCTATCTTGCTGATAACTTGAAAGGACTGTTCTTAAACATATAGAAAATGAATGAATTGTAATACATGTAGGCTAGGATAATGCAGACGAGCTTATTCATCATTGTTCTACTCCTGTAGTAAGATTTACTGTTTGTTTACTAGTGCTGTTGAGTAATTTGTTCTCCATGAGGTTCTTCAATTTACGAAGATCAACAAAAGTAGTGACTGACACTTTGTTATGAGAAAAAAAGCTTTAGGAACAAAATAGAAGAATTTTTTTCTGACCATAGATCTGAGTAACTGTCAGTCCAGGTTTGATACASCTGTTAAAAACAATGGTGAGGGAGTACAAAGTATATTTTTTATGAAATCAATCTCTGCATTTTGTCTTTTTGGGGAAAAAGAAAAACTGCTGGGTTTATGTTGTTCTGTCAGTAGTGCCTCTTTTTAAACATACAGGTAGAAGTTATTTGGGATGAAGGCATTTAATCCTTAACCTTTGCTTTCTTTTGAGTGGAGGATGTAGAAATGAAAAGCAGTTGTAGCTGAGTGTTAGGAAGAGTTGCCTGTGGTTGGAGTGTGCAGCCAAATAGCTCTRTCTGCTSCTATTGTATTGAAAGCTTTCAGCGGCCTTGATTACCACCGAAATCTTTTGGATGCACAGAACTGCTGACCTGAGTCTGTGTGTTARCCCCTGCCATTGACCGTTTATATGTAGCTATATATTTATATCCGTGCACACAGTGACATGGTTTGGCTGGCATGGTGGTGATGGGTTTACGGTGGGACTTGATGATCTTGAAGGCCTTTTCCAATCATAATGATTCTGTGATTTTATGTTGTATATTCATAGTTTTGAAACCAGTACGATGTTGGCACTGGCAAATCCCTTAATTGTTTTCYTCTTCTTTTCCCTTTGTAAAGTAAGCGTTGTTGTCTGCTATTTGGGCCTCTTCTAAGGAAGCGAATGTAAATTCTCATTGATTATTGAAAATCTCAACAAAAAAATGTGTATTTTGGGTATGTTTGCTAAGTGTCTTTTCTGTTGTGTTTGATCAGATACAAGGAAGGTGGTGAAGCTTTGTTAGTGCTGCTTCCTTCAGAAGAAAAGGGCATGGTGGAGCAGCTGGCGCAGCGCAAGGTTCCTGTCAGCGGGATCAGGTGAGTGACTCACCGGTGGCTGCTCGGTGGCCTGGCCCTCCTTCCGCGTGGCGGGTCCATGCGCTCGTGATCGGGCCGAGTGCCCACAAGCCACACGAATTGCCTGCAGCCAGTCAGCCGRGCGATGGGGATCATTTGTTTTTGGCAGTGTTGTAGCAGGAAAGGACCTTGAGAGGTAACGTGTTCCATCCTGCTTCCCAAAGGCAGGATCAGCTCCACAAATCACCCCTGACAGACGCTTGTCTAACTTGCTGATGGATATCTGCACAATTTCCCAAGGTGATCTCGTCCATACTCAGCAGTTCCTGCCATTAAGGGTATTTCCTCAAGTGTCTGATAGGCATCTCCCTTGTAGCAATTTAAATGAAATATTTCTTTTGCCTTGTGCCAAAAATGTATAGAAAATGACTTATTCCCTTATTCTCTGTGACTACTTTCTGCCTAATTGAACATTATCGTGCTGTCTTTTACCTTTCTGGAGATTAAAGAATTACAATTTCTTTTCTTTTTTTTTTTTTTTTTTTTTTTTTAAGACCTCTTACCATTCTTCTTTCTCCACCTTGTCTTTTCATTAGTTCCAGACTTTTTTTTCCAATTTGTCATGGTCTTTCTGAATCAGTAAGTTGAAGGATAGTAAGTAAAAGATGGGACTAAATGATCATTTTTGGTAGTGGAGAAGGTTTATCAATGGAGTTGTGTGGAGTTTTAGACTAAAGGTACAAATTGAAACTGACTTTTTAGAGAGAGACAAAAGGACACAATGACTACCACGTAACAATAAAAAAGCATCTACCTTTCCCCTATCTCTGAAGTGCAAAATAGTGCACATGTGAGAGATGAAAAATCCCAACTGCAAGAATAGTAAATAAATAAATAAAAAGAAATCAATGATGATTCCCAATTAGTTATTTTAAGTAGGAAGAGGTCCTTTGTTCTCTGAGGCTGTCAGCCCAATGCTAAATCAAAAGGGCGAACAGAATATCAAGGAAATAAGGGAGAAGAACTGAAAGCAAGCCAGAAAATATTTGATGACCAGACTAATTTTGAATAGTCAGAGTTCTGGTTACCGCATGCCAAGATGCTGGAGAAGAGTGACAGAGTAAAGATTAGTCTTTGTGCAGGYAAATGTAAATGGGACTAGGACTTTTTAATTTTGAAAAGCCGTGATTTGAAGGGGGAAGTTTGACCCTCTCTATACGASTATAGCTAACTCTATGCAGAGTTGATGTCTAGTAATTGTTTTTGATAACAAATTGGGGTGAARCTTGAAGCATTTGTTCTTACCTCATCAAACTAAACCTTCTTGTCAACACAAAACTRACTGTGCTCTGTTCTTTGAATTCTAGTGTAAAGAACGACGGTAAGAGAATAAAATTTCTTAATGTTATCCTTTCCATACATGTTTATGTACAATAATAAATAGCATACTTTAAAGCATAAATATAGCAGTAAACTACTTTGGAACTGTTAAATATTAGAGACATATTTATAAGCAGCCTGTAATTTTAGAAGTTCTAGATGCAAACTGTAAACTCAAATTATTTTCAGTAGTCCTTTTGACTACTTCATTGCCGCTGGTTTTGTGGAGCGCCGGTGAAGCAGAGCTGCTTCCCAGGATGTGTCCTGACAAGTCTTCCTGCCTCCGGGAGGGTTCAGCACAGGGAGAGGTGGCGCTGGGCTGCGCTGCGGCCGAGGGCTCTTGTTGGCTTGTGAGCCCTGACCGACGGAGCGGGGAGGAAAACACTGGGCAGAGGGAGCAGGAAGGGGCTGCTGCTCGGGAACCCAGTGAGGCACAGGCAGAGCGTCCTGGTAATTGGYGAGACAGGAGTTTAAACCTGGCATCTTCCGCGTGCTGCAGCTGAGGGTGTGCACTTCTAGGGCAAGGCAGAGCTTCTCTTCGGAAGTTGTGTTGGAAAGGGAGAAATGCCGACGTGTTCCTGGGGGTCAGAAACCGCCTGCAGCCTTTTGTGCGGTAGCGACGCGCTCGGTGTGTTAATGGTGTTTGAGCAGCTGCGGGGAGGGCAGAGGGGGTTTAAGCCAGATAAAGAGCAAGCCTCCCATTTTAGGGTGCCCTTTTGGCAGGGTGATGCTTTTTGTTACTTAGGGGGCTTGGTTGTTTATTCAAATTCCCCTCTGGTGAGGGTGGGGAAGGGAGCGTGTCTGGTTCGAGCAGTGCTTGCTTTCCGGGGTTGAAAATGGGAAGTGAGAGGAGAGCAGGGTGTCCACCAGCAAACTCGGAGGGCAAATGCACCTAGTAAGTTCATAAAAAMCAGGCAAGCAGAGTTTGTACTTTCATTTTGGCATAGCCCGGTGTGACAGTTTGTGTAATTGGTTGCCAAAATAGCGATGTCAGTCTGTAAATTCAAAATGTATGCAGAGCAAAAGAGAAAAATAACACAGAGACAACCGAGGCAAAAGGACAGACCATGTCATAAAATCAAATTCTTTCTTTTCCATAGCTTMCTCTTGCTGTTTTTAACAGTTTAAGATAGTTTATAAACTATGGTATCGTTAAARTTTTCTATATTTATTAGATTTGCCTCTCCAAATGATTACATGCACAAAATTACCACAGGGAAGAAACATACCAACTCCTTCTTGGGATTAAGTCCTCATTCCTGGACTCCCAGGATTCCAAAGAGGCTAGAGGAAGGGTGTCATGAAACGATATGGGAGAGAGGAGTGCAGTATTCTGGCTTTAAAAAAATATTCAAATTTGCAAATTTACACATTCGTTAACAAACATGTTAACTCAGAATGTACTTAGGGCACTACACCCTATTTGTTAAAACAYTGATGTAAATCTAAACTTTTGTTACCTTGTGTCCACCTGTAAAATCTCRGTATCCTATGTCTCCTCCAAGCCCTTTTCTTACAAATTACAACAAAATTACTGAAGCTAAAACCTATGTGTGGGCAACAAAATGTTGCGTGCTGTCTTAAGTTTGTTTTACATTATGCTTGGAGCACCACCGACATATTGTCTCCTGTAAATATTTAATCACGTTTTTACAGTATTCGAGTCCTTTTAGAAGGCAGTGAGTAGCGGTGGGCCCAGCTGAGGCGTACAGGTTGCGGTGGGCTCCGTTCAGCAGCGAGTCAGTCGTGACTGCGGCTGAGCCCAGCGCTAAGAGCAGTGCTGCSTTCACGCAGACATCCCGTGTAGACCGCCTTTCCCCTGCTCGTTTACGAGAACGTGACACTGCCAGATGTTTTGTCGACATCAAGTTATGATACCTGCTKTTTCTTTCCTGTTCTTAAAGCTTCTTATCGTGTTGTGAAGGATAATTAAATTGATTAGTTGTGCTTTGCTTCTGACTGAATTATGTTGGCTGTTATGTATCTACTTTTTTTTCTTTAGGTACTTAAAATTGCTTTTTTCCCTGTTAAGAAAACTCAACTAAGCTTTTTCCACCCCTTGAATAWGAGTACTCTCTTTACCTGTGTTATCTCATAGAATTTCATCTGCCTCAGATGAATTCTCAAAATAAGTACAACCATATCTCAAYATGCTCTGGTTTATTTAGTAAAGGCTAGGGAGCAAATTTCTTTTAACCAGTTGGTTTATCTAAGTACCTGTTTCCCTGTGATTTTCTSTTTTGGCGTGAGCTGCTTGGACTGTGGTGTCGCTGCTGCGTGCTGTCTGATTGCTGCCCCCACCTTCAGCAAAGATAGAGGGGAAAAAAAGACTAAAAAATGCAAGTGTCCTCATGCCATCTCTTAATACGTTTCACATAAYGGCACTGCTTAACAATTCTGTGGGCTGTCTTACTACCAGTGTTGATTTTAAGTACTCTTTTTTTAGTTGTGTTGTCCCTTTTTTTGCTCTTTATATGYAATTTTATCCCATGTTTCCTTATTTTATCCCTGGGTATTCATGTTGGGTTTTTTATACTTACCCTCAGTTCTACTTGAAGGTTTCTTCTTGGATTTTAAGTGATTTCACCTGTTGATTTCACCTTGCTGTACTTTTTTTGCTCTTTCTGTATTTCCCCCAGCAGTGAGGTAGTTTATTTGGTGTTTATGCCTTTGAATATAACTTAATACTGCGTCATTGCATTTAATTTGCTGTTTTGCCTCTTCTCTGTGTTAGATTATGAATATTTCATTGTCACTCCTCCAAGTTGCTGTCATCTTCAGGATCTTTGGTCTTTGACTAAACAGTAGCAAAATGGTCTTGCCTCTACTGTAGCCTTCTACTTGCATTTGGTAGAGATAGGAAATCTAAGTGATGAAGCTTTTGTAAGCTAAAGGAAAAACATTTGCTGTAATACAACTGGTGCATCTTCACCAGGTCARTATCTTGAGGAGGCCTTAAATCTGCTCATATATAATATATATACTTACATAGAAATAATATATACAAATCTACTCATAAATCTCCATATAATTTACTTTGGCTCACCTGAATATAATAGAGAAATATTTTAATTTCAGTACTTCTAGGCAATGAATCTTACTTAATCTTTGAAAAATCATGAGRAATTTCCTTATGAAGGCTGCCTGTATAGAGTGGTGCTATRCTTCATTATACATTTCTGTTTCTTTTTCAGCATTTTTATGAATTCAGRAARTATTTTAATGTTTTGGCTTTTWAATTTTAATGKCTTTGGGARAAGTTTCACCTCCTTGAAAGCTTGSCCTGGATAAACAGTCTGAGCTTCTGTTGGCCTCCTCTCTGTGGTTCATTTCAGGAGCRTGCCTTTCAGTGTCAGTGTGGTTCCAGGCTAACCTTGTTCAGAGAAATGGCAGTTCTGTGCGTATTAAAACAATGTGGAGGAAATGAAGATAACTCTTGAGGAGGATTTAACAGGTGCTTACTTGTGCATGTTCTARTAATTAAAACTTTTTTTTCTTTCTGTTTTAATTTATTAGGATCAACCCTGAAAAACTTGCAGACATCCAAAAGAGGCTGCAGGCGTTTTTGGCTCAAGATCAGGAGTTAAAAGAGAAAGCCCAAAGGGTAAGTTACCTGTGCTCAGTTCTTGAGCCATGCTGTTTGACAAGAACTGCTATTGTGGTAACTGACCTGCTGATATGTGTCCTGCCAACGGTGCTTGGAATCACTAGTTTGTTGTGGTTTTAATCTTTTAAACCTTGCATCAGAGGAAACAATTACCTTGTCTTAGTGTTTGATGGTCTGTATGTCCCTAAGGACCATGTGAGCTAAGTCTGGGCCAGGGTTCATGCCCCTAGTGCCTGAAGAGCCCCCTGACCTCCTGCTGCTGTGCCAGTTACTAAGACATAGACGGGAAACTATTTCATTTTAGAGTCTTGGGTGCACAACTGGTTACTGCTTCTCAGCAGGTTGTTTTTATGTTTGTTTTTGAGTCTTTCCAACTGTTCGAATTGAGGTTGGAGGGACCTTAACAGGCTCGTGAAGTGTACTGACAGAAACCTTCCATACCTGCCCTCAAAAGTGGCCAGTAGAGCCTTCCTGGGCATTACTCTGTGCTTCTGTTTGTGTTTGCTGACCTTTTCCTGATCTTGTGTTATCTTTGTATTGTGAGCTCTTTGTGCTTACATCTCATGCTGAATTTGGCATGTTCTTGAAGCGCTGCTGCTATCAYGAGCCTACTGTGTCTGCAGTCTTTYAGCAAGASCAGGAGTTCAAACTAAGATGCAGGGAAACAAGATGAGAGGAAAAAGTCCTAGAATCTTTCAGATCTTTTGTAGATATAGATTAATTTCAAGGAGTGTTCTGGAAAGCCAAATGATGAGAAATCAGGAAGTGCCAAAGCCTGATAAGAACTTTTTAAGGAGAAGATATCATGAGAAAGGGATCGTGAAAATAATTAAAAAAAAACCAAACAAGCAAACAATCCCCCCAAAAAACTCACTTTAGTGAATGCTTTATAAACTCATCTGGATAAATGAATTTTGTGGACAAAAACTCCTGTGGAACATACTTCCATTGGCTGTAAAGGGGAACATACAGGAGCTAGTTTAGATACCTGTAGACATTTGCTGGAAAAAGTGTTCTTAAATAAGATAAAATGCTTAGAGAAGTTGCAGAGAGCTTCGTGAACTAAATCTCTAAGGAATATTCGGGAGACTATTTAAAAAACTATTTTTGCCYTTAGAGCGTGCCATATTGCTGTGCACAAAATCATACCTGTAGTGTGTGGAATAGCCGTGCAGGCTTCACGGTGCCTTTCACGGGCCAGGTCAGGTGCCACAGGAGGCTGGAGTTGCACAAGTGATGTCAGAAGTGACAGGGTGGCTGYCTGGGCGAGGATGAACGTAGGAGGAAGCCAACAGCATCTTACTTGGAATGGAAACAGTAACAAACCTTTCCCTTCTGGTTCTGACTTTGGCTTGATCTTGAAGATCTCTTGAAGAGAGAAAGATCAGTCTAAATTGAACAAAATAATGGCAAAGCCTCTAAGTACCAGCAGGATGAAATCAAACAAGGGCCTTCTGTCAAGGTRACAACTAAAATGTTGAATTCGTTTCAAAAATCTAATCTTTATTACCCTGTAAGCTGKTTTTATTGTTATTTTTCATACATGTAGGGCAGTGCTGTGTGATCTATCAGACAAATTGTGAAGAGATTCAGATTTTGAAACCTTTAAAATAGGGACAAGTGGTCACTGCAGCAGGTGCTTCCCCTTAACAGTATGTTTACTATGTAAATGTCCCCTRTAGTCTTCCATACTGAAACTCTTCCAGTCTGAATAAAACAGTAGCAATATTGCAGCAGAAATCTTGACCTTAGAGCCCTCTTAGGAATGTTGGATTTGCCACAGGGTGTATGTTGTTCTCCCTACRCTGCCTCCTTCAAGCTGGAGACATCATAACATTTATAAGAAATAAATTTCCGCCTGGAGTTCCAGGATGGAGCAGCCAGCCAAGTCACAGCACAGATAAGTACAAGAGTCTGGGTAGGGTATCATTTACTGCACTTGTGACATGAGATCTGAGTATTTTGACCCATCACTTTGGATCCCAAATGTGAAAATCCCGTTTGGGAAGTCTGTGACGTGATGCCCACGTGTCTTTAGCTGTTTCTGTGATAGACCTTTAGTATAATACTGATGCTCATCCTTGGTGGTGAAGGTTAATTTGTCTCATGATACTTCTGTAACATTCAAATCCAAAAAAATGAAGGTTATATCAAAAGAGCAAAGAATAGTAGTGGATAATATGAGCTGATAAAAGAGCAGAAAACTATATTTGAAGAAGTTCAGACTCATGAAATTTGTCCTCCTTTAGCTGTCTAGTCTGTATGCATAAGAGTGTCCGAGCCTTTAAAAGTGCTGAATAAAAKTCAAAAAAGCTGACAGTATTTCAAAGGCAGCTTGAAGTAAATCAGATTTCAGTTTATGGTATTGCTGCAATTTTGAAGTCATTCSGACTTTCTCGCCTCGCATCCCTTTCATGCTGTATCTGCCTCCTGCTTTGGCTGTAAGCTCCTGGGACAGGCTGCGCGTGCTGGAAGTGTTTGCAGTGCCCGACATGGCAGAGCTGGGTCAGCTGGGGGCTGTAATCGCACTCCTGTTGCTCCTGTTCTTCCTGATGACCTTGTGGGATGCTGCGTGTAAGCGGACGCCCCTTTCTCTGCTCGGATGGAAGGCAATGCCGTGGGCTGAGTACAGATTCAGTCTGTATCAGACTTGGAAAATTGCTTTGAGCCTCAGTGGGCTGGACCCTGTTGGTAACCGATAAGCATTATTTGTTAYATATCTTCTATTAATTTCTAGACTCCAGGTGCAAAATAAAGTGGATGGATGGCTTGATTCGTTATCCAAAGGGTGGCATGAGATTTGTACCATGTGGAGTGGTACCCCATGTGCACCTTCAGATCTGCAAGTCTTTTTAAGTCTCAGGTTCATGGGAGAGAGACCTTTATTTACCCTACTCTTTTTTCCMCGTGAGCCCATCAGTCACTGCAGAGAAGGAGGAGGTTCTGCCCTTCGTTTCTGTCACTGCTCGCTAGGCAGCAGAGGATTGGTGACATCTAGAATTTTAAGTCTTTTTAAGGATGCTGGTCATTTAATGTGCTCAAATGAGTGGTTTACTCCACACTTCATTCTCTGTAGTCTGTGGATTGGGTTTGTTGAAATTGTCCACCCCTAAAAGTAACTGAAACAGCTAATTAGGACAGGAGACTTCACTTTCCCAAGCGATGACGTTTTGGGATAGGCAAGCACATGAAAATTTACTTCAATAACGGAAATCATTAAGCAATATCAAAAGAATAGCTATAGTTTACTCGTTTAAAAACTATTAGTTTTTATTTCAACTTAAATTCAGCTGGAAGTGCTTCAGTATCTATTCAGATGTTATGACATCTTTTTAAATGAAGAGGGAGGRAAAAGAAAAACTTTGCTCTCATGTTTTTTTTATTGATTCCTATTAATCCAGAGTCTTCCAGGGTAATTTATTGTAAATTGAGAGTATGTAATTAATGCAGAAACAAGTATTGCAAACAGCTCTACATCCCACAGATTTCTGGGCTGTATCTAGTAGATGAAAAGACACAGTTGCAAAAAGACAACTTCAGGAATGTTGAGACCTCAGTTTTGAGAGAACTGACAATTGTTTTGCTCTTATTAAATCTGTATGTTGTTTTCCCTTAAAAAGAAAAAAAGGAAAAGGGGAAAAAAAACCCAACTATGCTTTTACAGTTAGTATTTAAATAAGAGCTGCTAAATGTTCAAAGAGCTTTTTGCGGCAGAGACTGTAAGGTGGACTTTCTTTCCTACTGTTTTGCTGCCCCTATACAGCCATTGGGGGAACTTCGGGTGTTTGCTGGTGCCAGATGGTGAGATAAAGCCATGGGTTGTAAAGACAAACCTTTGGCTCTGATTTCTGCTATATTCACCTGGATTTGAAGAATAGTGCAAGGAAGTGCTGCTTCTACTGGACGAATGGCAGTTGTCTCCTGAGACTGGATGCTCTGTGTTGGATCACGTCGTGTGTCCCCTCTTGTATGGCAGTGTTTCTTGGGAGATGAGACTAGCACCAACTGCCAACCAGTGCTTGCGCTAACGATACAGGGTATTCAGGGGTCTCCCTTAACAGATGCAAGGAATCAAGTGTTCAAAAAATGAAAAGATAAGTTTGAATGTCAGACAACAGGAGGCCAGCTCAGAATTCCACTAATGATTAAGGAAAGCAGTAGATTCCCCACATGACTTCTTTCCAAGCAATGCCTCAAAACAACCACCACAGAGTGCTGCATTGCGATAAACCATATGACTCTGGCTAATAAATGTAACTTACAGCAACCTCTCTGCTCTGGCAGCAGGAGAAAGCTGTGGCGTTTTATGAAGTGGTTTTGTATGAGTTTCTCTAGCTTGCTCCAGTTTGAATGGGAATAAACTGTAAGAGGGGCTGTCTAGTGGTATATATGAGTTACAACAGAGGTATTTTCATTTAAAGAAATGCATTGATGATAGAAATRTACTATATAAAGATATAAAGATGAGGAGCTCTATGAAATATGGAAGAGTGAGATTCTTCTCCTCTGGTAAGGAAGGAGGAAAGCGTAAGACAAGATTAAGTTGTCCTGTTACACAATACCTGAAGTTTTCCTCATGGGAGTCTGGGACTAGCTGGAACATCAAGCTTGGACTCRTATTAGTTAATGTTGCGCAGGGAGTTTAAGTTGGACAGCTCAGCTGCATTCATTGGCTGCATATATGTAATCAGCTGATGGCAGATGCAGGGTGAGGTGAATTATTCRAGGCTACAGTGAGTGAAATACAGCAGAGTTGAGTAGAATCTGYTTTGCCAGTCATTGATTCGGACTAAGTTAAGCCAGCTTGGTAACAGCAACAGTCTTGAAGTTCTGAACCAACGTCAGAAAAGCTTTACGCAACCCCTCCACCTCCCAAAAAAAAYCYTTTTKRWTTTTTTTTTTTTGCTTTTTTGGAGAAAATAAAACGACACGCTACTGCAAGCTTATCCGATTTAGCATGTTTCTAATGAAATAGAAGAGTATTTGAAGTTCAGTCACTTCTGTAGTAGTGATACATTTTAGCTGATCTTAATACTAGGTAAAAGAATTTCAGTGTGAGCTCAGTATTAGACCAGTTCCAGAACTGGAATTCTGTTTTGTTTAGACYGTAATGATTCATGTGTTGATCAATTAATGATTTCTTTTCTCATAAAATACTTCTGTTTTCAGTGTTTTGTATCCTACCTGCGTTCAGTTTACTTAATGAAGAATAAGGAAGTATTTGATGTTTTCAAATTGCCTCTAGCAGAATACGCCCTGTAAGTATGATCAATGGAAAATGTARTATTTAAAGTGGGACATGTATAATGGAAAATTTTGTCATGCATGATAGCTTTAAATAAGTAATGCTTTTAACTATGTTAACTCACAGAATCTGCCATTCTCTTGTATTTCAGTTTCATTCCTATGGTTTTGCTTTTGCTTGTTTGCAAAGACATATTCTAAATAGAAATTCTGTAAAACAAACAAACTCACTGCACTTCTAGAGAGAAGAAAAACTTAGAGTAAAAGCAAAAAAAGCAACAGTTGTTGTACACAATACAAAAGATGGAAAATTTTCTGTATTCTGTTATTTCATATATTTTTTCTTCACACTTAGCTAAATGTGGACGTATTTAGTATATTCCTTAAAAAARAAATTGAAATATGGAAAGATGTTACATTACAATCTCATTTTACATATGACTTGGATGTTGTTCSTTAAATATAAATCACAATTRAAAACAAAACAAAGCAAAAAAAGGCCCCCCCTCAAAAAAACCAACCAAAACAAACAAACACAAAATAAGAAATAAAGAAAGCAGTGCCATGCTTTGGGGAAGATAAAACATTTAGGCAGTGGGCTGAGTGGTTTTTTTTATACATGGATGTGAACTGTGCCTCGTTTTTTGTGAGCGGGAGCTTAATTGTGGCAGGTTCATTTCAGCAGTKTTGACCATCTGAGACCATTTTAAAACTCTATATTTTAGAGTTACCTCATGGGAGATAAAGTATTTGGAAGGGAGCAGGAAGGTGCTCAAAGATGTGTGAGTTGTCTGGAGTTTCATACAGATATGACTTGAACAGTCAGGCTTGTCAGCGTGTGGCACAATGAGCTAAAATGTGACAAATTAGCCAAATGTAGAGCACCTGGGCTGTGTGCTGTGCAGTAATTAACTCAATCGTTTTCTAAACTATCTCAGCCTGCTAAGATGCCTTCTCACCTTATGAACTGAAGAATTTTTGAAGAGAGAGCTTGCAGAACCCCTGAAGAAGCCTTTTCTGTGCTGAGTGAAAGAGGTAGTGGCAGACTTCTCAGGAAGGTTRAGATTTAGTGATGTGCTTAGACTTAGTGGGATGTGCTCACAGATTTCACCAATGTATTAGYAAGTCATCTAGTAGGTGGTGGTAGTATTTGATTTAAGGAATCCTAGTGTCTCTTTCTGGATTCCAGCCTGGTGTGTTGTCTAGTGTTTGATATTTATGTAGGCAGAATGGTCTACTGATCAGTCATTCTTTATCATCGGTGCCAGGATTTGGTCCTTCATGAAAGAGGATTTGAATCTCAACTCCACTAAGTTACTAGTAAGTCATTTCTATATTAAAATGGGAGAAATTAGATGAAGTTTTTATGTAGAGGAGACATTTAGGACTGTGAAATATATGAAAGTGTAATCAAAAAGTCAGAAGATACTAAATCTGGGAGACAATTTAGAAATTCTGCTCTGAGGCTCTGAACTCTTTGTGCTGACACTTTTTTTCCCCTCACTCTCCAGCCTGTTAATCTACCTAAAACCACCCTGCTGTCCCCTGGCTTTCAATTCAATGTACATGCCATAGTGATACACTGGATCAGTCAGCTTAAGGAGGCTGAAATGTGCAGTGCCCTAGTAATCTGTTATGTCTCAGTTCTGCTGTCAAAAGCAACTCTGTTGTATGTTGCTTTCACAGACTCAGGGTAGACTTAGAATAAGAACCCTTTCTTCCTTTGACCTTCTTCACGTGTTCTCCTCCAAGTGTTTAGTCCTTCTGCAGAGATTTAGTGCGTACTCGATGCCTGTTGCATCTCTAAAGGTTTTGCAGAGAAAACAGGCTGCTTAACCCCCCTGTCGGGTTTGTGTTTTGATCTGCAGGGCGGTTGCCCACTGTTTGCACTGCTGTCTTGCAGGGTACGTCTGCATAGAGAGTCTCTTCAGCTCTGCTGTTGAAGTCCCTGCAGAGGAGGAGTGGTCCTTTCCTCAAATATAGCTATATATTCTAGAGATTTATCRCCTTCAAGCTTCCATACATTAGTATTCAGTCCTTATTGCCTCATAACAGATTGCATGCGAGGCTAGTTTGCTGGAGGAGGCTTGCACGAGCTTTGTGCTGGTCTTTACAGAGGCAACCTTTCTTCAGGAGAGCTTCAGCTTTGGGGTAGGAGARGAATTTGTATTTTAATTGCAAAAGACAGCCTTGCACCACAAATGTAAACAGATGAAAGGAGGGAAAGGAGTAATTAGTTGCTCTCTTTTCCTGCRTAGAAGATGAAGGAGGAAATCTAAATATCATACTCCTCAGGCATTTTATTCTTTTAAATGCTAACATACATCTCAGTCTCTGGGGGTGTATTTGAGCAGGCAGTTCCCCTAAGGGGCTGCTTGCTGAGCAAAGTAATTTTCTCTGATGTCCTCCAGGAAGAGCAGAGGAGGAAGCAGCCTGTTCCTCTGTTGAGCTCTGCGTTGGTACAGAGAGGGTGGAAGAAAGCAGGTACAGATAAYGTTACTTGGGACATAGTGGAGAGGCGTGATAAAAGATTGCACCTCGCTGATCACCAGTATTGCTTGGGGAGCCGTGCCATGCCGCAGTGCGAGGCTGCAGGCGCCGTCAGGGCTGGACYCAGTCCCAGCATGGTGGACCCGGGCACTGGTCTGCGTGTCCTTGTCCCCCTGCTCCTGGGCTGCTCCTGCTGCTGCCTCCCAGCCTGCACCCGATGTCCATACAGGTGCTGCACCCGGTGTCCATACAGGTGCTGCCCCTGTGCCACTGTCCGGGGTCATAGCAGTGGGTTGGCTTGTGGCCCTGCTCCCGCTACAAGCAACACAGAGGCTCCCGGCACGCGGGCCCTGAGTGGATGCCCACGTCCTGCCTGGGGTCTGCTCAAGCCATCTCCCCTTCTGTGGCCGCCATGAGGAACGGCTGAAGGAGCTGGGATTGGTCAGTCTGGAGAAGTGGAGGCTCAAGGGAGACCTTAATGTTCTCTGCAACTACCTGGAAGGAGGTCRTAGTGAGGCAGGGGTTGATCTAGTCTCCAGAATAACTATGGATGGGACAGGAGGAAATCACAGAACCACAGAAGGGTTGAAGTTGGAAGGGACCTCTAGAGCTCATCCAGTCCAACCCCCTGCTCCAGCAGGGACACCCAGAGCACGGGGCACAGGGTGGCAGCCAGGCGGGTTTGGAAGATCTCCAGAGAAGGAGACTCCACAGCCTCTCTGGGCAGCCTGTTCCAGGGCTCTGGCACCCTCACAGGAAAGACGCTCTTCCACACATGGAGATGGAACTTCCTGTGTTTCAACTTGTGCCTGTTACTCCTTGTCCTGTCCCTGGTCACCACCAAGAAGAGCTTGGTCCCCTCCTCCCTACATTCTCCACTCAGGTACTTGTACATATTGATCAGATCCCCTCTCAGCCTTCTCTTCTCCAGGCTCAACAGGCCTAGTTCGCTTAGTCTTTGCTCATAAGATAGATGCTCCARTCCCTTAGTCATYTTCATTGCTCTGCACTGGACAGGTTGTGCCAGTGGAAGCTCAGGTTGGATAKTAGGAAGGACTTYTACATGGAMAGAGTGGTGAAGCATTGGAGCAGGCTGCCCACGGAAGTGGTGGAGTCTCCATGCCTGGCAGTGTTCAAGAAGTGTGTSGATGAGGCACTTAGGGACCTGGTGGGTCTTATGCTTGTCCCYGATGATCTAGAAGGTCTTTTCCAACCATAGCAATTCTTTGATTCTTTTCACTGCCCTATGCTTCCCTTTCGTTGCCTCAGGCTCCTCTGGTCAGGGTTTTCCTCTTGTTCTGGTGTATTAAGAGTTATTTTAATGTAAAGCTTTCTTACTTGAAACATAGGCATAGAGCAGTTTATCTCCTTACAGTTGTTAATAGTGCCTTTTGAAAGCAACTTGCCCTAATAGCAGGAGCAGGATCCCCGCCTGAGGTTGGCTAATCAGATATGTGGCACAGCAAAGACACTGTCTCTGTTCATTTTGTGTATTAATCAGAGCCATCTGGAATGTCTCTTTAATTCAGACTTATGTCACTTCAGTTGATTTGCTTTCTTCTGCTTTCAAATATTTGCACATTTTGTCTTCTAAAAACCTTTTGGATGTGGATGTAATGTATATACTGCAAGGCAAATGGTRCACATTTTTTCTCTTGAAATGGCTTGTGGTAGTATTTAATCTTCTGGGTCTGTTTCAAATCATAGTCTGTTCTGTAGAAAAGAAAATCTCTGTGCTGTACAGCATATATATATATTTTATTCTGTAAGTATCTAAAACTCCAACCTTTTTAAACAATTAAAAGAGCTATGTCCAGCTTTTKAAACAATCCAAATAATGGAATCTCAAAATTATATTAATGCAGACTTCCTCAGATCTTTGGCGACATTTTAATTCTGAAGGCACCATTCATTTGAATTAGTTATTCAAAAATTTACTGTTCTTGTTTGTTTGTTTGTTTTCTTTCCTATTTCAATAGCAAACAGAAGTGGTATTGTACTTAAAGCCCTATAGTAGCCTTTCTGTGGACCTTCTGTTTTAATCTTAAATTATTTCCTGACGATCATGCTCARCCTGCTGTGATTTGAAGGAGGTAGCTGAGCATTGTGCATTACTTGGTTGCTTTTACATATTTCCTGATCGATATTACTTAACAGATGATGTCTGGCCATTTCAGTTAGTGTAGATGATGAGAACTGTATGTCAACTATGCTTTTGTTTATCGCAGAAAATAATTAGCTTGCCATTGCTTTTAGAAGTTGATTAAAACACGTGTTTGCTCAAAAGAAACTCCATCCCATTCCACCCAAATTTGAAAGAGGGTTCTTGGTCARCTGAGTTTGTGTTGTAGTTTTAAGGCTGTCATTGTCCRAGACCTGAATTCTAGGWTTTTTTTGTGTGTRTGTTTWTAGCGTTGYTTGTTAGAATTTRACAAATTCCACTAGGTAATTTGTATGCTTTTCCTCTTTTTGTGTGAGAAAATCTTATGTATTGCTTATTCTAGAAGAGTTTGCATATGCTAGAATCAAAAGTCAAGAGAAGAATAGCTGTAACTTCAGTTTGAGTAGGATTGTAGTCTGAGTGGCAGCTATGAATAAATGAAAATTGACATTGCCTGTTAAAGCTGAAGGGAAGAAAAGCTGGTTTATATRTTCAGTTTTTTAATATGACTGAACTCCAGATTTGACAAATGACTAAAGGAATAAATTTGAAAGAAACTGTCAAAATCTCAGCATGGGAGGCAATTTTTACCAGTAGTTTCTCAAAAATATTTCTCCAAAATAATTCTCAATTTGGAGTATACTTTAGAAAAGAACTAATGAATCAAAATGCTGATATTTTTCTGAAGTTGTGTGATAAGTGTTTGTGGAATTGTTTGTACATAGCTGTTACTTAAGCTAGGCTTCTTGTAGTTTCCAAAAACTCTTTTTTTTTTTTTTTTTAAAAAAAAAAGACGTCCCACCTCCTTTATCTCTACCCCAAAAATGTTCAAGAGCTGAATTCTCTTGATTCAGAAATCATTTGAATTCTGATCGCTAGTCTTTTTTGACAGTGTTGCTATACAGCATGGAAAAATGAACTCTCCAGCTGGTTAGCAATTTTATGCAATTATTAAAGTAAAGCGTCAGTGCAGATCAGCAGTCTGATGGATGGGATCTTGTATTTGAAAGAGCAGAGGTGTGKTGAAGCTTCCTTTCCTATGGGTGGTTCTTTTTGATTGGTATGTTTTAACTTCTCTTTGAAGAGATAAAAGAGTTTGGTACCTTTTCATGTTTGAAATATTTGGTGCTGGCTTTGGAGATGTGAAAGTAAAGTGCTGACAAAGTGGGGAGTTCGCAACGTAAGGCAAACCTTATCTACATACATATATGTGTATGAGAAGTGTGAACACAAGTTCTATAGGTGCTGTACAACTATCCTCTGTAGTACTTTGTTGACAGTCCTACAGATATTTGTATATTTGTTATATTTGATATTTAGCTCTTGCAAATATTTTTTTCCCATTTCCCTTCCCTTTCAGAAGAGGGAYGTTGCAAGTTCACTGAGGTTGCAGTAACCTCTTTATATGCGCTTTATTCTGGCTGGCGTTGAGGCTCGGTTGCTGATCCGATTCTCCTCCATCTGCTGCAGTGAACTGTTAAATCTACTTGGTCTATTTTTGTTTCAGTTAGTCAATAGACCAAACTTTAACGTGTAGTTTTGTTGCAAAGGTAATCAGTGTTAGTTGTTAAATACTATCACARTTTA
Source organism: Eudromia elegans (assembly GCA_003342815.1). NCBI lineage: Eukaryota > Metazoa > Chordata > Aves > Tinamiformes > Tinamidae > Eudromia > Eudromia elegans. The sequence goes on along the minus strand of PTEX01000010.1, from coordinate 7,171,175 downwards.
AGATTGCTTGTCGTTCCCTTTTCAGTCCCCAAATGTGTTGTGTACAACTCCTCTCAGCAGTGCCCAGTCACTAAATGCRCACACTGTACTGAAAACTTACCTTGAACAATTTAAGAAAAAAATCTATTTGCTTTCAAGTGCCCCATTGAACCGTTGCTCTTACTTGCTTGAAGAGAAGCAGTGTCAGGTAATTTTGGGAGGCATTTGTTATTTCTTGAGCATGATGCCCCTCCTGTTGACTACCCTGTCCCATTGGCTGCTCTCAGCAATTCAGGGACTCCAGGACTTCYGGTCCCCTCTTGCTGCTCTGCAATAAAATTTTGCCTGCTTCAGGGTCTGCTTTTTAATGACRTTTATGTCAGAGCCTTTGCTGGTTGATTCTCTTCCTATGACGCAGCTTAGATGTCTGTATTTAGAGAGCTGTATGGTAGGTGGAAGGGAGGGTGCTGTGTGCGTGAGCAGGCAGCATTGGAGGGAGGAGGTGGTGTGGAATTGTCCAACAGTCTGAATTGAAACAGGCTGGTTTTTCTATATATGTGTGGGTGTACACAAATAGGTGTGTGTATATATGTGTGTATGCGCATTATGTACATTTATATGTCTGTCTGTATTTATGAATGTCCATTTTTTTACCAGTGCCACCTGCCATTGGTTCTCTTGTCCTGTTACACGTCTAGCATGGACACTTTAATTAGTTAAGTATTTTGCCCATTTGCTAAGCATCAGTAGTGCTCTATTGTGTATCAGGAGTTCTCTATTGTGTATGTTTAAAAGCAGCAGTATGTKTTTAGCTTTATTAGGTTGTTGGTTTGCAGTCTTCTCCTGGTTTGCTTTCTARTCATTCTTATCCTTCTGAGCATTTTATTCTCCATCACTTCATCATTCTTTCTCCCTTAATGTTCTCTTGTATTTTCAAGGTAGAATATTATGCTATCCTATTATGTGTCAAAAAATTCATTTTATAAATGTGTTGGTCAAAATGTATTAACATAAATTACCATAATTTAAATCAAAGCAGTTGAGCCATTGATTAGGGCTTCTGTTTTAGTCAAATTTTGATTTGTGTCAACCCTTCAGGTCAATTGTTTAATTCCCTCCTTCAGATCCCTTGGCCTTGCGGTGGCACCCCGGGTGCGATTTCTTCAGAAAGCCCAGAAGCAGCYGCTGGTGAATGCGCCCGCTGAAGAGACGGATCCCTTGAAGGAGACAMAGCAAAGCAAAAATACCAGCTCCTCAATAAGCAGGGAAGGAGTAGAGAAATCCAGGACTGCTGTCAGTGGAAAGCCATCTGGTGACAAAACCATTGAAGAGGACTCAAAGAAAGAAACTGAAGAACTTCCTTCTTCCAGTGAAGGACCTGGTGACAGTGAGTCTGAAGAGGAATCGAAAGAGGTTTCAGAGCCAGAAGAGGAGAAGGAGGCTCCTGTGTTGAGCAAGGTTCCAAGTGTGGCCTCCATGAGGTTCTTTGAAGATGATGATGATGATGAAGATGCTAGAGATGCTGATTTGCTGACAGTTAAACGACAGAATGTTTTTGGTGTGGAAACTAAAGATAATCCAACTCTGGTAAGTGCATTTTATAGAGAAATAATCTTGAGGAAGATAAAGCACAGAATTAAAGAATACCCACCTCACCAACTAGATAACTGGTCGAATTTATCAATAACAGCTTGTATATCTAGGACATTTTGCCAGTTTTACTTCTTTCACTTACTGCTTTGTTGTACCTACCTAAAATAGCTGCAGCTTTTAGTCAAAATGTTGATGGGTGCTGCAGTCTATGGCATTGGGAAACCCACTGCAATGCACGATGCATYGCTTTCTAATGCAGCTCAGCTCTTAAATGATCTTGAACAATAGTGTAACCTTCCAGTCAAGGCTTTTTGGTTTTAACCAGATGTTTAGGCACATGGAGGGAGAGAGGACAGTTCTTGCAAAGCATGGTTCTAAGGGATTGTTAAAAGTACTCATATAGATCTTTTCCTTGGCCAAGTAGCTTTATATCTTGGAGTTCCTTTGTCCTCTGAGAAATATTGGGTTTTTTTCATCTTTAAATACAATATTATAGTAAGGGGGTTTTTTTTTGTGCTTAAGAAAAATGGATTTGGTAAGTATATGTTGTGGTTTTTTTGTCTTCTCCTACTTAACAACTAAAACTGTAGTAAAGAGCAAACAAAATGGCCATCTGCTTCAGAAAAGTGTTTTTCTTAATTTATATGCATGCAAAAGGAGCCTTCTGTTAAGCAAAGTATTTAGTTTTCCAACTTATATTTTCCTGTGCTGTTATTTAACACATAGAAGCCTCACCCTAGATTCATCAGCCTGCTTGCTACACTTACAAGCATTACTTACATTTTTCCTTTGGTAAATGGCTGATAAACCGGTTTATAGGCTAAGGTTATTGAAGATGAATAACTGTGCAGTAACTTAAGCCTTTTCCTCCCAGCATGTGTATGCACAAACACACGCCCTCTCTTGAGGAGACAGGATCTTTAAATTTCAAGGTTTGGGATTTCAGTGGGTAGGTAACCTTTAAACAGTTTTCCAGCATTAAATGTTTATAGGTTGGTTTAAGTTCAGGCAAGTCAGAAGTTTTCTTTGATTTATTTTTGATAAACTGCACTGAGAGTTAAAGTTTCCTGCACTTGCTATATAAGTGTGGGAAGACCACGTATGTGAAGTTATTTATACATAAATGCATAATGATTAAATGTTTAGTTAATGTTCTAGGCTGCTGCAAGTTTTAAGTGAAAAGTTGAAAGTTTTGTACCGCAAGGAATTTAGATAGCATTTAAATAATGTCTCACATAAAAGCCTGCAATTGTGCAAGATGCAGCTATTAGAAAGCTGAAAGGAAGAACATGTGGTGCCTAACTGGAAACGGATCTTGTCCAAGGCATCCATTYGTGTGGTGGTTGACTTCCGTTCGTATGGAAGTCTTTGATAAAAATGTGAAATACTTTACGCTTATGATGTAGTTTTTAATCGAAGAGCAAAGGTTTTGATGTTCTAATGTAAACGTGAATGTGATAGAAATTGTGCAGTTTTACATGTATAGCTGAACATCACATATATATATATATAAATCTATTAATAACTTTATATTTTTTACATCTGTTTATTTTCTGAATAAAAATGCGGAAAATGATATTTTTGCAGTAAAGTAAGCCAATTCCTWTGAAGAACTGAAGGGAGAAGCAGTCCTTTTGGGGTGTGAGAAATGAAGGGCTGAGCAGCCTAAGTGCAGTTCCCACATTGCTGTATTTTGGAGTGTCCTTCCAGGAAGGACTCGGAAAGCAGTTGGAGCGCAGTGTGCTGAACCCTTGCCATAYTTCTGGGATGAAGAAGTGCGTTAATTAGCAGTGCCAAATGCTGCAGAGAGTCTAGGAGTAGAGAACGGAGTATGCTCTTAGTTGAATCATAYTGTGTTTGTATCTATTCTCTGTACTAAATGAGGTAGGAATCTGTKGGAAAAATGGGTGTGCTCTAATTGGGATTATGCCCAAGAGGAATGAACTAAATGTGTTTACACTTCTAACTTATGTTATTGATTAATTTTGCAACTTTAGTATTCTTATATTCTGTAGCATGTTGACAGCAAARCAGTCCCCTGCTCTTTTTGAACTTCAGTGTGTTTCTGCAAAGGGAAACTTYCTGTTGATGTGCAGGTTTTGACAATGATGGAAGTAGAGCTCTGGTGGAGCTACTAAGAGGTAGTGGGTTTTAGTAGGAAAGAATTAGATGTTCAGGTTTGTGCAGGGTTTTTAGCGCCCCTTGGAATCTTACAATGCTGCAAATATTGCTTAGTGTAAATTCTGTAGCTCACATAATTTAATTTCCTTCATTTAAGAGCAGTATAATTTAATAAAAAGCATGCAGCATGATTAAGGGGTGAACATGGCAGTAGTGGAAGAAACCTACCTGACTGGTGATTCCAGAGGTGTGACTTTTGTCAAACCCACTGTCACCTCATCTTTGTGTCTCTCCTARCCCCTCTGCTCCAAGAAAAAGCAAGAGCAGGTTTCACACTGGCCTTGAGCATCCCTGGGTGGGAACGTTGTGCCCTGAATCCTGGAGCCCAGGCTGCACCTGCTACTCCTTGAACAGGGGTGCAAAGGAGATGGTGCTCTAAGTCATGGGGTTGCTTTGGAAGCACAGTGCTCTTATGCTTAAAATAAAAAGTGCTCAGCTGTGTACATAGAGCAGTTAGCAAATATGYAGTATTGTTCAGTTGTTCTGCTAGCATTGGGCAATTATTCATTTCAAGTGCATTTAACTGCACTGATATTGTAAAGACTTTCAACATTCCCTGGTTACAAACTCTTTGGTGCTAATGTTATGGAACTGGTTGTTATGTTTTCAAGTGCAAAGGCTGTATTTCTTAAACTTTAAGCACTGTACATCTGAGAGCAAAGATTAAGTCTGCAGTAGTGCTTTGTTTACTCACCGATTTAGTCATCTTGTTAGAAATGTCACATATTGTCAGATTTGTCCTCTGCTGTCAAACKTCCTCTTTTAGAATATGGGATATTTAACCAGTGAGTTTGTAGGATGAGATTTTCTWACAGACTTGTGAACATCTTGAATTGCAACAGTGTGACCTGGGTGAACACATGTTTATAAAAGCGGGAAAGAAGAGATAAGGGCAGAKCTCCCTAAATAGCAGTGATGCGGAGCCTGTGCCAGGAGGCAGGAACTGGTCGCTTGTTGTAGTGCGACTTGGTGCAGAAAACCTATCAAGGAGACATAGTTTTGTATGCAGCGAAGCAAGCCCACTGTTCTCTAGACCTTTGTTCTGTGGTGTTGGGAAGAAAGCTGCTCCCATGCAGATAAATGGAGATGGTCTTTCAGAGCTGCAGTTCAGCTTAGGCTGGCTTGCCTTTCTGACCTTGACCTTCTCCGGTTCCATGCCACGACATAAGTTCTAACGATCTTGTGCCATCTTGTATGGCTCCCTCTCAGTGCAAAGTCTTTAGTTCTTCTTGCTGGCTCTTATTTTGCTGCTTACTTGTTAATTCCTATTGAGCAGGTGGCTTTGGCACCTCCCTGCTTTTTTGCCAGCTGGGAAGAGAGGAGGAGAGAGGCCGGAGCCTCCTGGCTGGAGGCTGTGCAAGGTCCACCTGGGAGCAGGCCTTGGGAGGAATCAGGCAAAACTGTTGATTTTTAAGTTAAATGAAGCTAAATAAAGCTTAAAAATTAAGTTAAATAAAAGTCAATACTGTGATATGCCATAAGTTATCATTCCTGCAGGACCTAAGTGCCTGAGGGTGTAGGCCTAGTACCAGCGTGCTGGGGTGTTTCTAGTTSAGCTAGAGCAGGTCATGATTTGTGTGAAGTGCTTGTCTACAAGTGAACGCTGTGGGTATTAGCCAAAATTATCTACATTGGATATTAGATRGCTGCATTGAGGTATCTACAGTGGATATTAGCCGAAGTGTTTCCAGAGCCCTGTGCATTACAAAAAAAAAAAATCTATTGTCAGCCATGAGTGAAAATGAAAGCTGCCGGCAGAGACTCAGTCTGTGTTCAGCAGCGAAAACTGGAAAAGGTCTGCAAAACTGATGGAAAATTTTACTCAAAGTTCATCTTCTTTCCATGCAATTTCAGTAACCTAAGTACAACCAAAACTTTTTTAATAATGTCTGTGTCATTCAGTATTATTGTTATATCATTTGTAATAAAAAATAAATAATTATGGAAAGCTGTGCTGTACAAAGAGAGTGCTAAACCCAGGGACAGGGTACAGGGTTCAGCAAAATCATTTCTTGGTATTCTTGGACAGCCATTGCTCTTGAGATTACAGGGATCTTCGACTCCCTGGCATCATTATTTTCAAGTAAAACATTGATGAATTGCTTGCTAGGTGTATCAGAAACCGAACAGAGGCTTTTGATACAGTCCTTTGTAAGAATCCAATTTAAACCCCGGATTCAGATGGCTTTTTAAAATCTTTCTTTAATCTTTCTTCTCTGTTCATTCAGGTTAGCGGCTTTAGCGATCTTTGTTTGCTGCAGTCTTTATTTTTTTATTCCTTAATGACTTCAGTTTCAATTTGTTTTTTTAGCAATGTATTAGAAACTTCTCTAGTGTATGAAAAAGTTGAGCTAAGAGGGGCTCTTGCACCTTTTAAGGCAGCATTGCAGATGTTTGTGCCAACTCATGTGGTGATTAGGAAAAATGGGAAATCTATGGGATTTATATTCTGTCCCTGGGAGTTATTTATTTCAAACAGATAGCTGCCATATATCCCTTCAGCAGCATAAAATGGTCATACTAGATATTTTTAATCTCATTCAAAATTTGAATAGAAAATGACATGTAGGAATCTTATTTTTACAATCTGCCCTTATCGTGTGTGTGTTTTTAAGTAAGAACCCAGTGTGGTAGGACGCCGAGTGTATAGGGGACGTTTTAGTATTTAACAGTTAGAGCCCTGACAAGCCTGTTGTGCTGTGAGCAAGGAGAGGCTCCCGTGGTGCGGGTGGGAAGCTCGTCCGGGAGTCGGTGGCTTTGCCGCCTAGTGGGAATGGGCTGCTTGTCTTGGGAACAAGTGAAGCTCTCGAGTCAGGAGCCCCTGTAGCAGAGGTCTCCGGAGCTAAGCAGTGCCCCTTCTTCCTTCAGTTACTGATGTTGTGGAAAAACAAGCAGCCAAGCCCAAGGCCCCCGCCTCCCTACCCCATGYGAAGCTGCCTCGCAGGTCGTCTTGSCTCTGCAGAACTGCTGTAGTGTCATACAGCGCCCTGTCCTAATGAGAAAAGGCCGTGTTTTCCCATGTGCTTTTGTGGCTATCTTGCACTGAGGCACTTTGAAACCTGTGCTTAACAGCGTGAGGCTTGGGCCTGTTCCTTCGCGAGGATGTTTCGGGTAGATTGCTGGGTCTTGCCGTGCGGAACAAGGCTGGCTGGCCCTGCAGAGCGTGGCTTGCGTGCTGATGTTTTGGCRTTTGGTCTGAAGGCAAGCTCTAACGAGGAGCATTTCGTTTTGTCATTGAACGGAACGGAGATAACTGAGRTGCATGGTCCTGCATTTCAAGAAATACTAAGTATTATATGATTTAGATTTTTTTTTTTTTTCAAAATACCTATTGTTAAAATATGTCTGGTAGGTTACTCGAGCCTGTAGTATTACTCTCAGTTTTGCTGTGCTAGTGTCGCTTGTTTAATACATTGCAGTAGTTCTGTAGATGAGAGTCGGTGATGCAAATGCTCTTCATTACATCTGCCTTGTTTTAATCAATATTCTCTGAATACACAGGATTTGTCAATTATAAAATACTGCGATTTCATTTTAGAACGGTTAGTGCCTGAATCCTTAGCAGTGGCTGTTGGAAGCCTTTGTAGCTGTGATGTGGACGTAGCTCCACACATTTTCTAAACACTGAGTGCTAAAGTTGAAATCTTCTCCATGCTGAGTGCTGACACTGAAATACTGCTTGACATCTGCTTAAACAGCACTAATTTCCCAAGGRAATGCTCCTTCCAGAGATAGCAATAAAGCAGACCACCCAACAAGGGCATATCCAGAGCCTCCAAGCTCTGGTCCATGCAGTCTGTAGTTAAAATTGGGAAAACTGCTCTTCCGCTGCGTGCGTGGATGGCTTCCCCCGAGCAGACATCTGCCACTTCCAGCATCTCCTGAGGAGCTGCCGTTTTTCAAAAAATATTTTGAAGTGTCTTCTGAAGTTCTGTCTGCACTGTGTAATGTTTAGCAGGAACCGCTTGATAATTAAAGAAAACAAATCAGGGTTTTGGCTGTGATTTATCATCTGTTAACCAAAATGAGTCCCCTGTAGTTCATTGCAATACCACAAACATACAAATTGCAGTTTAATTACTATTTTAAAGTAGGAAATGTGTAGCGCAGCCTTTCCAGATAGTGCCTTGGTGAACGTGCAGGGGTTTGGCCAGTGACGGCAGGAAAGCTGGTTAGTGACAGGGAGTGGATGTGTCTGGTCTCGCTTGGGTGACATTTGGGTTGTCCTGACTCAGGGAGCCTGAAGGCCTCAGGGGAGCAGCTGGGAAGGAACCTGGCAGAGCGTGGGGCACCTCGGTGGGGCCCCACAGCACGTGTAGCAGCAGGGAAAGAAAATGGGAGGGACAACTCGGAGCAGCAGGAAAAACAGGGTAATTCCCGTCACGTCCCTCCCCAGCGTGAATGAGGCCACGAGGTGTGAGTGAAATGAGCCCGTTCACCCTGGTTTTCTGTGGTAGTGCTGCATGCTGCATGTGGAGAGGCAGTGCACCCGACAGAGAAGGCGGGAGAGGACCAGCTAATCTCACTGTTACTGGAATAAAATGAACGTTAGCGACGTGCAGGKTAGCTGGAGCAGAGGGAGCGAGTCCGAGATGCTCCTGAAACRCTGATCTGCTGGAAAAGAAATACGWACGAGGCTGCATTAGTCATAGCCCTTAGTGCTGCCCTTCGTTTCCAGTCCGACCTCATCTTGAATGTCCCACGTGCAAGAGCTGGTGCTGCTGGTGCAGGAGCCCGGGCTCTGCCTGGCCTGGTAGCTGAGCGCACGAGCTGGTGTTTGGAAGGTGCTCCTGGGGATCCGTCGGTGTTTGACTGGCTCTGAGAAAGAAAACACATCTCTGCCCTTCTCTGCTGTGTTGGGAGCTGTGCCGGAAAGCCGCTGGGCATTTCCTTGTCTCTGAAATGGGGATGGGGTGCTCATGTCCTCCTGCAACCACCAGCTTTGTGGTGACAACCTCCCGTCAGATCTGCAGTGGGAGGGCGAGCGCGCCCGTGCTTCAGCTCCAAGAGCTGCCTTGGTGAAGGAATAGTGCAGCTACCTCATGTCTTTGGGAAAATACTATAATTTCTGTCATCACTGCATATATATATATATATTTATATATATATATTTATATATATATGTATATAAAACCACACATATTTATATAAATATATGCAGTACTTGTCAGGCTTTCAGTAGCCTATGTCACTGTGTGATCTTCTCACACTGGCTTCTTTACAAATAATTTCAGGGCAACAGGTCTCTTAAATGAGATCCCCAATCCTAATGTTGCTGCCAAACATTTTTGTAACAAAAGCGAGTAGAAGAGCGCACAGTTAATCCTAAAATGGATCTTTACAGCTGCCTTAAGCCATTGGGTCTGACGCTTGTTTACATTAAGATACACCRAAAGCCAAAGCATACTGTGGCCAAAGCTGCTGGCAAAATCAGTAGTTGCCTTTTTTTTTTTTTGTTTTTGCTTTTTACCTGCAACTTGGAAAGTCCTSTTTACTTGAGGCTTTCATTTAGCATTGAAATCTGATCCTTCCTCCAGATATTTGCAGAATGAGATATTTTTTTCTCCTCTGTTTTTCAGATATTTTCACTGCTGTTTATGGAAGAAATTTAGTGTCTCAACTGAAATACTACCTTTCTTTTACTTTAATGGTGGAGGGTTGTAGAAATTTGTTGCTTATCTCTAGCTTTTGTTCCAATGGGTTTSCCAACAGTGTAGCCCTAAAAGTAAGTTTTGCTTAGCCTGTTGATTTTTATGGCATCCACCAAGAGCTGCAGCCATAAAGCACACAAACAGAAACATTAAAGTGTGATCTGGAATATACTTATATGTGTGCTGCAGTAACAGGAAAATAATTACCTGCTGCAGAATCTCTTACTGATGGCACTTCTTGACTTGGGATAGGTCAATGAGTGTTGATGCAAAATGTGTTTTCATTAATGGACTGAAAGGAAATGCTAGTCTTATGTTCAACACTAGGACAGGAATTTTAAATGGAGCTCTCTAGTAAGTCCTGCTTTTTGACCAGGTTAGCATCAATACTGTAAGAGTCATTGCAAAAGAAAACTTTTTGGGTAGTTGTGGCAGAAACAGGTAAATACATTATTGAGACTTGATGCTGAGAGGGGAGTTTGTGGAGAAAGSAGAGTTAATAGACTAAAACAAAAAGGTGATAGTTGTGTGTAGGAATGCCAAATTCACAAGCGAGCTTTTCAGCCTGGTTCCTGGGGAGCTCGTATGATCCTGTCAGTGGATTTTTGTCTCTGAACAATGTTAAAGGCAAGTGCACACCACCTCTTCTGGTCCTGTTTTTCAATGTGTGTTGCAGTGTGGTGTGCAATACTGCAGTTTTGAATGCTGACTAGCTGACTTGTCTAGTCTGTCATTTTTTTTGCAGTTCTCTAGTATGAAATTTAGTATTTATCATTTTATCGATTTAAGAGGTCATCTGTTCTGACCTTCCTGTACATCATAAACCTACTATGTCACTCTGTTACTCCTGCATTGAATGCAAAAATTGACATTAGCTGAAGTGCAACTTTGGAAAGGCAAGCTCTCTGGATTTAAAATCATTAAGCAATTGAAAATCTACCACTGCTATTTAATTCTTCCCAGTCATTTAACTCATTTGTTAGCGCTACATTGAGGAGGTGGAGGTGGGACTGAAAAAATAGAGGGAAAGAGGAAAGGAATACAGAATAAAGAAGCACTTTTGGCCTGCAAGACAGACTTTATTTCAGTGTTCAGAAGATGGTGAGAGAAAATGTGCTAGTGTTATGGAGGAGGTGAATGRTATGGCACAAATTGAAAATGCAATGTGCAAATGCAAATTAAGACAGCATTTAAATTAGGGACACTTCATTACTGAATATTATCAAATGTTGCAAGTAATTTGGGAGGCATCCCATGGTTCCTTAAGTATGGAAAGGATGGTGTAGGAGTTGGAGGTTGAATATTTTGGCTGATTRAACTCGAGTCAAATTTCTGCTCCTTGCTGGTTCAAGTACTGGTTCAAGTACTATGATTAGCTTAATAAGATGAGGTTAAAAAAATGTATGGGTCACACCAACAGGTATTTTTTTTCTTCTTCGTTTGAGGATCAGTGTTTATTCTAAGTCAAGGAATTGCTGTGTTTTGATTTGTCAGCACAGTTCTTAGAGCTGTACTCTGACAATTGTTTTGATGTGGGAAATTTAAAGCATAATTTACTTTGACTTCTCTCTGTTTTCAAGAAATACTTTGTTCTTTTYAGCACAACTGAAATTTTCAGTGGGTCGTTGAAGCTAATCAATCTTGGCATTTGGGATCCGATAATGCTAACCTTTTTATGGCTGGAAAAATAACCTCTGCSTATATTTTACTTTTGGATACTTTTTAAAGTGCTTGAGAGCAGTAACATTATTCTAAAATGCTCTGTGATATAAGGAAGAACTGAGGTTAATGATTAAAACTAAGAAAGCTGTAATAAAACTTGTGTTGTGCACATCAAGATGAGACATAAAGTGTTATGAAAATGTTAAATTCTTCAGTAAAAAAACCACTGGAGCAGTTGAATGTAATTGATACTGAATGTAATTGAATKATATGAAGTTGAATGTGAGTTTGTATTGTGTGTGTGTGTGCRCACAGCGACAGRGAAGGGAGGCAAGGACTCAGTTTGGAAGGGCAAGAGGGAAGGAGACTTGTCAGCTAAGCTCATAATGTTGCTACAAAATCAGTAAAATACRACGAGTCTTCAACTTCCAGATGCTACATCTACTACATTGATTTTACTACTAGAAGCAAACTYGTATTCATAATTCTCTTAGATACTCTTGATGAAATGCATTATAGTTTCTTGCTCCGTGAAGTAATTGCCTGGGGATTTGCACACAAACATCACACCTTCCTGGAAGCTGTGAAAAGGAGCGGGTTTGCAAAGAGGTGTCAACCTCCCAGAGGTCACAGCCTCTCTACGGCCAGCAGGGCCAGGCTTTCCTGTAGGAACGCTCACTGAGGTGGCTCAGTGTGATAATGAATAGAAACGAATAYCAAGTTTTTCACCAGTGAAGCCGTGTGTTGAATATATTGACGTTAATTTATGACAATGCAAGTTGCTTCCCCAGGCAGAAGAGGGTATTTGGTGGGGAAAGACATTTAAGGGGATGGGAGAAGGCTGGGTTGTTATGGTTAGTTATAAACTGTGACTGATTTGTTTCCCCSTGTTTGATTTGTTTAATCTCTTTAAGCACAAATTTTGTGCTACGTAAAAATGTTCTTTTTTGTGTTACGCAGCGGTCACTTGGACTTCACTGGGTGGTTCTGCACACATGAACCTCCTGCATGTGTGAATGAAGCGTCTGTAGCTCCTTGATCCCATTCGTAAAACTCTGGGAAATTCCTGGAGGTCGAAGCGTGTGTGTCTCCTGAGAGCTTCCTGGGCTGTGACTGGGGCTCATCCGGCACATCTCTCCCATTTATAAATTCCGTCTGTATGTCTTAAAGTGAAAGCTGTGACTGGTTGTCTCCGAGTGCTCTGAAACAGCCCTTCCTATTAGGCTGATAAATTATAACTGAATGTCACTGTCTTGTACCAGGCTTTTGCCATTCTTYACCTTCAACCAAGAGGCCAGAACTTATTAGCAGGAGAGCTTTATGGCTCTCTGTCGTCTTTTCCACACTTGCACTTCCTGAAATCCTACTGAAATCTATAGCTACTGTACTTGTGTGTTTGSAGTCCAAAGTGAGTCAGTACAAAATAGAAATTCAGTGCTTGTGCTCTGCGACCTGGGGCACCTGAATGTCAAACTCTATCTGATGAAATTGCATTCTTCTCCGACTTTAATAGGATTGTGGGGATAATATAGTTTAAATTTATAGTTGTCATAAGGATAAGGTCAGCAAGTTGATCAGAGATGAATTGGAATTGACCCTGTTTTCATTTGAGCTAATTTACTGATTTTGGAGGCTGCATTCGAGTTGMGGTGCCTGGTTAGACTGTGACGCACGGGGGTTACATTAGACTTAGGAAAATAGTATCTTTGAAATGGTGCTACCCCAATGCTTTGCTCCCGGTGTCTTTCCTAAGAACTGTTATTTTTGTACCCCTGAACCTGGCTCATTTTATGTGGGGTTAAATTAGGTGTTGTAGATGACAGCCTGATGATTTCAGTTCTTGTGTCCTTCTAGTGTGCCATCTAGGAGTACCCTGGGGCAAGTTGCACAATTTAGGCATTTAATGCGTGTCCTTAAGTTTGAAAGGCTTCTTTGGTGAGCACATACATACATTTAAAGATGTGTGCTTCTAATTTACCTGTCTTTACTCACCTGGGGAGAGAGAACATTTATCTAAGCCGGGTTTGGAGAGGGTAAATGATGACTGCTCGGACACCCTTGTGGAGGCCATGGAAGAAGCTCCATGTACCTGTGGTAAGTGCCACATGGCATCAGAGTGGAGCTCTGGTCAGCATTAGCAACAGCAGGTGATTCAGAGGAAGGGGACTCCAATGGATGTGCTAAAAATAAAATAAAATAAAAAATGTGTTTTGAATAGTGAGAAAATCACAATGTAAAATTCAAAAAGAAAAAAGAAAAGAAAATAAATCTGATTATCCTGAAATTTGGAAGTTCCCATCTCACCTCCAGTTTCTTTAATGTAAATACTCATCCTTCAATCTGTTTCAAGAAAACATTTTGTAAAAAGTGCCTGCTTGAATTGTAAGAATTCCAGAGCATTCATTTTGGTCTTCATTAGCCAGGAATAAATATATAGAGAAAAAGACTGGATAAGTGACTTTTCTGAGATTTTTTTTTTTTTTTCTGTTAGTAGATATTGTTATAACCCAATGTCCTTGTAGTTCCTATAGAAATATAATGCATTTTCGAACAAGGCAGATCCTTAATATTAGTTACTACTTGTGGATATGAGTTTCACAATCTAATTATGTTTTGTATGACCAAATATTTCTTGCCTTTTGTTTCAGCTGTGACTTTTTTAATTTCATGTAGTGACTTTATTCTTGTATTATTAAACAGAGTCAGTATCCGTTTATTACATTATATGCATTCTTAATCCTTTTTTCTTTCTGGAGGCAAAGATTCTTAATGTTTTTATTTTATCTACAGGTGAGGGTTGTTTTAAATGTTCCTCACCATTCCAGTCTGTCTTCTCTGAACATCCTGTAATAACTTCTCAGTAAAGACAAAACAAATTATCAAGAAATCCAAATGAGCTGTTTTAAATTCTGAGAAGTTTGTAGCTTGAAGAGAGTCATGCCACTTCCTTCAGCAGTTCAAGTGTTTGTTAGGATAGAATTTATCTTCCTTTCATTTTAATAAAGAAATTATGATTGACTGCATAAACCTTAGTCAGTGGCCTTTACCTGTGTTCTCATGCTGCACTTGCATGGTCAGGGACATTGAAGCAAACCAGGGAAGGAGAAAAAGCTTCAGTGAGGAACCTCATGAGGTTCAACAGGAAGTTTAGTGTCCTGCACTTGGCAGGAATAACCCCTGGCACCAGTAGAGATTAGGGGCTGACTTGCTAGAAAGCAGCTCCATGAAGAGGAACTGGTTGAAACCCAGTTAACCATGAGGCAGCAATGTGCCCTTGTGGTCRAGAAGACCAATGGGATCCTGGCTGCATCAGGAGGAACAGGTTGAGGGAGGGGATCCTGCCCCTCTGCTCCACTCTGGTAAGGCAACACCTGGAGTATTGGGTGCAGTTCTGGGCTCACCAGTACTGGAGGGACGTGGAGCTGCTAGAGAGGGTCCAACGTAGAAMAAGGAAAATGAATAAGGGATTGGAGCATCTATCATATGAGGAAAGACTAAGCGAGTTGGGCCTRTTTAGCCTGGAGAAGACTGAGAGGGCATCTGATCAATATGTGTAAATACCTGAGGGGAGAATGTAGGGAGGAAGGGGAAAAGCTCTTCTCCGTGGTGGCCAGTGACAAAGGGTAATGTGTACAAATTGAAACACAGGAAGTTCCCTGTCCCTGTGATGAAGAACTTCTTTCCTRTGAGGGTGCCAGAGCCCTGGAAGAGGCTGCCCAGAGAGGCTGTGGAGTCTCCTTCTCTGGAGATCTTCCAAACCCGCCTGGCTGCCACCCTGTGCCCCGTGCTCYGGGTGTCYCTGCTGGAGYRGGGRGTTGGACTAGATGATCTCTAGAGGTCCCTTCCAACCTCAACCRTTCTGGCATTTCTGGAAGGGAATGTGTAGGGCAGACTGTAGCACACACTGGAGTTTCAAGTGATGCTGCCTGCACGGAGMATGGSCAGCACCCGCCAGCACCCAGTGGCAGGGGCTGCGCTCACTGGGAGCGTGTCCCTGAGTTTATGTCGAAATATTCGGGACCTGTTTCAGCCTCTGATGCTGCATTGATCCGTATGTTAGGAGGTTAAGAATGTAAAAGGTCATGTTGTATATTTAATAAACCAAAGCATAAACTAAAATTTGTTACGTATCTTAGCTATGTAGAGCATCTTTTTCCAGCAGCTGGAGACAGGAAGAGGCCTGTTATGTCTCAACGTTTCCAGCAGAAGTTGTGCTCCCGTCTTGAGCTGCAGTCAGCAGGTCCCCAGGCAGCCCTGCGTGCCCCAGGCTGGTGCTGAGGAAGGGAGCCCCGTGTGCAGCGCAGCCCCGTCGGCCTCCGCACCACGGGGGGAAAGGGAAGCTGTGYGGGGGCCTCTCCGTGCAGAAGCTGTTCTCGCTGCCTGCTGCTCCCTAAGCAGYTTTCCCCAAACCCATTTTAAGATGCCATTTTCAGCTTCACTTTTTATTTAAGAAAATGAGTAATGCAATTTGGGAAAGTGATTTAGTTGATTCAAGAACTCATGAAGCAAAACTGGGCTTTTWATTATAAATAAAGTACAAATATGAAGGAACCTGTGTATCAGTGGCGGTTCACATAACCACATTTATTTGCTGTAATGCCCTGGAAATATTGGTGGAATTGACACCACTGAGCCACAAACACAGGAGAATGAAGAGGCATTTTATTTGTTTGCTATTTTGAGGATAAAGGCTAGAAGCATCTTTCCAGTTTAGCTCCATATTTATGTGCTACTTAAAGATATATTTTTCCTCCATCTCTGAATGTTCACTGTTTATCCTCTGCTTCATTTTAAACAGCTTTATCCTTTATAAAGGGAAGGATCTCTCYGTGGCAAAGCTAATATGGAGTTGACATCTGGAATTTTTTGGAAGTTTTATTGAGTGGTATCTGCATAGATACCATCTGTGTTCTTGAAGGATATTAATTCTGACCAGTCACTTGACAGAGAAGATGGGCAGCGCAGGGATAACACTGAACCACACCTTCTTTTAGAGTGTGTGAGAATTTTCTTTTTACAGGAGAAAATAGGGCAGGAGGCAACTTGATGTAGCTGGGCTTCAAAACCTGCAAAGTGATTGCGTGCTTTAGTGTAAATGAGTAGTGTAAATGCTGCCTTATTTTACAGTTTGTCACGTGCTGATAAACCAGCATCAACCCATAGAGCAGGTACGTCTGTGGACCTGAAGCGAGGTTAGRTTTGAGATATGTTTAAAAAAGGAAGAAGCCTTTCAAAGGATGAGATAACTTTTGAGACTTTTAATTAGCTTTTAAACTGTAAAACTGTATTGAATGCAAAGCGATACAAGGGTTAGACTATGCGATCCGATTGTATGTGCATTGAGAAGACCTTCTAATCTTGTAAAAGTTCCTTTGCAACCCTTTAATGTGAGAGGAAAGCCAAGCCACCCCCGGCTCGTGTGCGGGAGCAGCCGGCAGAGCCGAGCAGCGTTCTGCCGGTGCTGGGGGCTCCTGTCGGAGCTGCCGCGCAGGGAAGGTGGCGGAGCCTGTGCTCGTCTCGCTTGTCCAYCTGATCGAGGTATCGCTTGTGGAAGAGGGAGATCCTCTTCCTCCTCCTGTACTTTGTTTACACAGAAGTCTTGTTGGAGCTGCAGCTTCAGGTGTTTGGGAATACTGTTAAAATACAGCATTTTTCATTCTKCTGTTACCTCCATGAAAGCAAAACACTGACTTTGTAGGAGAAATTTATTTTTGATGGGAAGRTTTACGAAAGTGTGCCATTCATTCTGTGGTGCAGGCTGAAGCRCAGCCTGTTGCTTTTGCAAGTGAAAATACTGCCTGGGCCTCGGTAAGCAGCACCCTCCTAAATCAGGTGACTAATCTCATGTTATGTGTAAATGGAAGTGCTGAACGTGCCCTGCTCTTTGTGAGCAGCGGGAGCCTTCAGGCAGCATGTGCTCCTTTGGTTGGTTTCTGGTTTTTCAGTAGGAATCTTCTGCCACAGAGGCAGTGATTTTCCAAGGTTTAAGAGCAGTTAGAAAGCMGCTGTCTCTGAGTGATGTCTCTGTGTTTTATTTTTTCCTTTTTTTAAATGTACTGYAAATAAGCCGAAATCTTAAAACCACTTTGCCTGTGCCGGTTGTTGTTGGCTCTCTGAGTCCGTGTAACTTTGTGGTTCGTGAAGCCGCCGCGGGCAGCGTCTCGGTGAGGTGTCCCGGGACCTTTTCCTGGCAGGCCCGGGAAGCRGCAGCCTCAGTGGGGAGGCTGAGCCTGGGTCCCTCATAGCCTGTCCAGGCCGGCCTTGGTTAGGGCAGTAAATAAAAGCTACTTGATTTGCATAAGCTTATTAAATGCCCTACCCAAGGGGAGTAGCTGTGATTTGAGATGTCGTTTTCGGTGCTGACAGCTGCTCTGTTTACAAATTGGTTTATTGCAAAGGGTTACAGAGGAGGGGGAAGGTGGAGTGGCTTGTTCCTATTATACAGCAGTTTCAGGGACATGAAAACTGTGAGTTATCCTGAGGGGAATGAGTGTTGAGCCTAATAAGTTGTCTGGAGTGAACAGCAAACTCAAATGATGTGCAAGTATTGTAATTAATATTTTAAGATGTTTCAAATATTTAAATACAGGTGAGAAGAGGTTTGGTTTTCTCAATGCTAACTGTGTGTGGATATCTGCTTTGACTTGAGCCCTTAAACGTGTTTGCTTTTCTGCAGGCAGTACACTGAAATGAATCCCTCCCTGGCACTGCCTGTGTGGTATTTGCATGGGCTTGATTAAATCTGTTTCAAAACAAACCTCTGTTCAGACCAGTGCAGATTTGCATGAGTAGAAGCTTTTGTGATTCGTGATGCTGCTTGGAGTGGCAGATTGAAGAAAGAAGTTCAATATAGCATCCTTTGTGAATAGAAAGCTGCCATACACTGTCTTTTTAAGAAGTGACTCATAGATTAACTTGAATTGGCAAGATCTGTGAAAATATCCTACAAAAGGCAAAAGTAAACTTTCTTTCAAGTCTTTATGTCAGCGTTTCCAATTCCTCATTTAGGTCTGCTCTATGCAAGCCCTCCCCTTTGTTAACTTGCTCTTCAAGAGTGTGGTGCAGCTGTCATGTAGACCTAACGTTCAGTGCCTGAGTTTGTGTCCAGTGTTCTCCTTGGAATAAAAAAATGATTTGTTGATAAGCTCAGTTATTTAATAAGTATATTAKAATCCTTCCTCTGTATCCAGAGATGGAAAAATTAGTCTGGCCTGATTTATTGGGGCGCTAGTATGTGCTCGGAATAGAGCTTTAGCATTTGCCTCAGAGGTGTCAGAAGCAGATGGCTTTGCTTTTTTAAAGCAAAGTACTTGTTCGTTGTATTTTAATATCAATGTATAAAAGGCTTTTAGATTTTTCAGTAAGTCTTGACTGGTGGAGAGAAGTGAATCCCTAGAAACAGACAGTAAAAAGACTTGGACTGTTCAAAGACACTTCATTATTCTAAGTAAATATTTGTCATTGCTTTAAAATGTAGAATTTAATTTGCAGAATAGCTAAAATGTACAAAATCAACATCAGATTGCAGTCTGAATTAAAATTTGGGTTTTATTAATGATGCATAATTAGAATGGCAGGTGTGAAATTAGGTTACATTATTTGGGAAGAGTTTCATGGTGGGTTATATGTGCTGATCCCACTTGCAAGGGTGTGTGACTTCTTAGACTTGTCCGTTGTGAAAATGTGATTAAAGGGTGTCTGTTTGTTTGTTTATTTGTTTCCAAAAGGCACTACAGAATAGTCAGCAATAGATGTTTTGTGCTTACAGTTTACCTCGGGTCTCCTCATACGATGTGAGCTGATTTAATGGGTGTTGCACAACAGCTTTAGCAARTCCTGTTCATTTGTACTGAGCACTTTTGGATCTGGAAACGTGGTGCTTCAATGCCCAGAGTTAATGTGTCGCGTTACTGCTGTGACATGTCTCAGGYTCATGGCAGTAAGTGGGCAGCCTGGATTAACTGTTGCAGTACAGTCAGTGGGGCTGTAATTTGTCAAACGAGGCTGCTCAGGTTCAGCAAGGAGATGTCTGTGGTGGGAGCCTAACCCACGTTTCTCTGTTACACCATTTAAGTAGCAGGGTCTTTGAGGTAAAGACTGGTTTTGTTTAAGCCATTGCTTGGTCCCTAATGGATTCTCAGTGTTGCACGGTGTCAAAATAAAGCATTTTTAAAAGAGAAAAGTGTGTTCAAGTCTTTATGTGGCAGATAGATAGATAAGGCAGCCCAGGAACAGGTACGCTAAAGGAGAGGCAGAGCCCTGGGAGCACCCAAAAGGAGCCAGGGCTCCCAGTAGCTCGTGGYGCGGACAGCGCGGCAGTGCATTGGGCACCCTCGGCAATTGCCACTGAACTAAATCCCACTCACAGGGTGGCATTTTAAGGTGGAGTAGTGGGATTTGATAGGCCAAAAACATTGCTATAATCTACAAAGATTGCAAAACTGATGGTTGAGCAGCTTAGATGTTAACGCAGCATCAGCGTGGCAGGCAGCACAGTCAGCATCGAGCTGTCCTAAGCTTGTGGCTCTCCACAGTCTTCATTGTCAGAACATCACCAGAATACACATCTGCTCCTTCCCAAATGGTAAAGAATGACCGATATTCCAAAGTTGTTTTGAGTCTGGTTCTTGCAGGTGCATATATGAAGTCTTCTTTCCAGTGTGTGCTTTATTCCTCTTAGCTCTATGAGTTTGAAAGATACAAAGAGAGGAAAATGGATAAAACAGAGGAATTCTTTGGGTTGTCTGAGCTTGTCTGGACTTCAACACAGAGCCAGACTGATTTRCTTGTTTTGCAAGGAGCATATGTCGTCTTGGCGTTGCATCGGGCYCTGCAGAAGGATGGAAAAACCTGAGACGTTTGTACTCAATTCTGTGTTAACTTGTGGACTGACTTGTTTCTTTCAAAGGATGTTTTGTGCTTCAARTATGGAACTGAGGATATTTTTCATTCTGCTTCTGGTGCATCCTCCTTTTGCTGATCTTATGTTAACTTGTGTTAATTTGCCTCATTTTCCTTTATTCCATATAACAAAAAAGGCCAATATTTACCTTATTTGCAAGATTGATTAAAAAAAATGAAAAGGTCAGTACCACCATATTCAGACAAATATTCGTGCTTCTAACTTTCCGTTGGCTTAACTGTATTAGGTAAGTAGTTAAGGTGTCCCTGCTGTGCCTGGTTCTGGAGGAGAGCTCTGCTTTGCAGGCGCCGCTGCCCTTGCTTCGGGTGCAGAGCGGCTCCGTGTGGTCCGGACCCTTATGTTGTGCGTGGGTCTCCTTTATTCCAGCCCATGCTCTTACCCAGCCATGGGCCGTAGCTAACACATAGAAATTACACTTTGTGAAATACTTAGGTTTGAATTACTCTGACTGTATGTGATCTAATTTAAAGAGCTGGAGCCTGATGAATGCATGCAGCTCTACAGAGCACTYGGTGGCAGTTCTAATAATCTGAAGTGGTGTTCTGCTGTGTGTTAGGAACAGGGATATCCTTAAGCATCCAAATCTCCACAGTATTTTGAAGCATTCATTCTCATTCTTCAGTTGTTCCATTGCTGCTTTTTTTGCTTGGAAACTATGGACTATGTCAGAAATCTCCTTAATCGAGATCTGATAAGGCCACGTCCCAACATATTTACCATTAAGCATCTCCTCCTGGCAGGGCACCACAGCAATGCAGCCATCTCCTGTTCACATATGAATAAATTCCATCTCCAGTGTATTGCTGCTGTTGCTCCCAAATCCTCTGATCCTCTTTTATTTCGGTGTCTGCTGTTAGTGAGTGCAGCAGCCCTAACGCCTGCGCACAACACTGAATTATATGATGAGCCATGTGGCACGTGAAGTGTTTTACCTCAGACTTGCTCTAGTTTATTCCTTGGAACTGACTGCCTCATTAACACCWTGAGCATAGAAGATGAACTTGTGGAGTGTATCTGTGAGTGTGCTTTCATCAAAAAACAGATTGACTTAGAATCTGCTAATCTACTTCAGTTCCTGCAGAGTACAAATTAAATGAATGCTCTGGAAGCAGCCTAGTTTTCAGTCGAGGAGAACAAACTTCCAAGCTGCCGTGTCCTTGGAGGCTTGTGGGGGTTCAAGTGTTTGCCCCTGCCCTCCGCACTGGAGTGTCAATGAATGCTGCTGGTACTGAAGGGACRGGGGAAAACTTGTGCAGCCTCTCACCCAGGAGACAATTGCATTATTAATGATCAGGAGAACTCTTTAAGATCTTATTTCTCAAAGAGTAAGATCCACTGCAAATTTTACAGGGAAGATAGGACAGATTATTTCATTTCTCTATTCTTTCTTAAATTTATAGACATATCTTTGGAGAGAAGGGAGAAAAGATTAAATCTCTGCCTGTAGGCAAAGAGACAATTTTTTTAATGTTACTGGCTATCTGATGTGGTTTATAAAGYAGCATAGTTTGAATTTAATAGTTTTACAGATGAAGGTTCCTGTACAAAAAGTATATTTCTAGAATACAGCTAGAAGGCAAGAAGGTTTTAGTATCAGATCTGTACTCCAACAATAGTGACTTTCTCAGTTCTCTGTGATCGTATCTTTCTTGCTGATTGTAGCCTTATTTCTACTATCCAAGGTTACACTGAACCTTCTGTTCTAGGGTATTCATCTCCATACAGTCGTCCTTGATTGTTCTCCCTTTCTTATTTAATTTTAACTCATAATTTGTACCTAATGGCAACCCAAGGATTATTTATGTATTAGAGCATAAATTTGGAATGGACTTTCAGGTTTCCGAGATTAGATTCTTAGTGTTTTTATAGAATCACCGTAATTTTTTCAGTTCCATCTAAAATCAGGTTTAGACTTCTTGCCTGAATTATTGYTTGGAAGCCATACTTCTCCTCCAGTGATTAAAACTCTCCTGATTGCAGCTTAATTTTCTTTTTAGATTCTGTTTATATCCATCTTTTCCTTTATATTGAAATATTAAACATAAAAGTGTATATTTCTTTACCAGTATTTTAGCGCAGATTTTAGTGTACCTTGTTCAATGATACTTGTATTTTCTGTCCTGCTCAAACAGACCTTTCAGAGGAGCCTCGGGTCACGTTTGCCTTTCCTGCCAAGGGTGGGCGCTGCCCGTCGGAGTCATCCTGCGGTCAGCTCCGACACTTGGGGCTTGTTTGCATTGCCTGGTCTCTAGAGGGAAGGTCCTGGCTCTCTTAGCGTCTCCCTCCGCCCGTTGCTGAGGCCTGCTGGCACGGAGGGCTCGTGCTGTGCGGACGCCCTCATCTGCATTCCTTTTAGCTGCTTCCTCTCGAAGGCATCAGAGTGGATGAAGCTATGGGAATGCAGGGTGTTTTGTGAATTTATGATCACATTTCGGCTTTCCATTTTGTTCTTGATTTATAKCCCTTTTGGATTGCATGTTAGTGCTTAGCTGGTATGTTCAGAAAATTATGCATGGTGATTTCAAGATCTTTCRGTGGATGATATGGCTAATGTAGAGCTCGTAATTGTGTTTATGGAGCTGTATAGCTATTTTTTCTCCTGTACTTTGCATTTGCTGTAATTCAGTGTGCCATTTTATTGTCAGATTGCTTAATATTGCTGTGATCGTTCTAAATAACTTTTCATTTACAACTTTTTTTGCCTCATTATTTACTCCATCTTCTTTTGGCTGTATGAAACAGAGTAAATCCTTGCTGAAATCTTAGGAAGCCTTGTGTTACCAGGCTTTCRGCTTTATGAAAAATGCTTTTGTTGTGTATGTGTATTTCTCTATATTTTTTGTATTTCTACCCTTTTTTGTAACTTAACTCAGTGTAAGACCTGTAAGAGGGTCTGAACTGTCATCCTACACTGTTTCCTGCACTGTTTCCACCTTTGTGTTTGCTCCTGAGCTTCCCAGGCTTTGGCCCCTGTCACTCTCTTCCTCCCATCGTTCTCATGCCCTTTGTGCAAAATCGCTTAATTAATAATTCTAAAAAGAGTGAGTTGCTATCAAGAGTGATAAATGTGGGCCATGGGAAGCCGAGCAGGCAGCAGCCGCGGTGGGGGCAGCTGCTTCCCCTCGGCAGAGAGGCTGTGGGATAGGCAGGGAGCGGAGCCGACGCTGCTGGGGTCTCCAGTCACTGTTTGCAAGAGCCTGATGGTCTCCAGGCCTTGGAGATGCTTGGAGATGCTTGGAGATGGCCAAGCTCGATTATGTCCCCTTGAAGGGACAAAAAAAACGTTGTTGTCCTGCTTAAATTAACTTGCAGTTTTGCACAACTGCAGCATTATTATCACTGTTAGGTGAGTGGATGTGCTGTGTAGCATGAACTGCTGGGCAAGGGCCTTTTTCCCGGGCTGTGGTGGGGATGGCGCTAAGAGCACTTGAAGAGAGGTCTGTTGGTAGAGCTCTTGTAGAACAGGGTGTGACACTGGGCTCTCGCACACCAGAGGAAGCAGCGGTACCAGCATCATTTCTGTAGCATCAAGCGAGTGCAGTGATTGAGCCAGTTTTGCGTAGTAGGTATTTTTGGAGAACCAAGAGGAATTTAAGGTGATGCCTGTCTAGATTAATGCAGAATTAAAAGTTTTTTGGTTGGCATTTATTCCCACAGCTTGCTATCTGTCCTCTGTGCATTCTATTTAATCTATTATATAATCACTGTTTACTGGAATTTGCGTTTCTACCTTGCTGAATATATTATTTTTTTTCAGAAGCATTTGGTGTAGGCATAAAGTTTTATTGAAATTTCTATTTATTTAGGAAATGCATCTCTAGAGACTCCAGAAGAAACAATATACTAGAGTATTTAAGCTATAGTGTTTCTGACATATTACTTTAAAAAGAATTTATAAGGGAGGAGAATAGCAAGACATTAAGTTTGCAATTAGAATAAAAATTGCTTTATGGATATAACCTGAAAGAAATCTAAGTTATTACAGTAAATAATGCCCATATCAGTAATTTCATTAAGTGATGTATAGGCAAATAATGTAATGGATTTTTCAGCATAAACCTGGCTCTTGTTCGAGGTCAACCGTTCGCATTTGAAAAACAGACCCGTGCAAAGGCCTAACACACACAGTTTGCTTTCTGACTGCCTATTAAAACAGCCTGTCAAGTGCTTTCCACTGGGTTTGTTGCTGGCTTTCGTCTTTTCGTAGCGTTGCGCTGGTGCAGAGCSGTGTTCAGCAGGGCACTTTGGTCGTGGTGCAGCAGTAGGGCTGTGTCTGATCTGGGCACAGAGGCTCTCCACTTGGTGCTGCGTTTTCCTGCAGAGTGCAGAGCATCCAGGAGGGCTAATGAGGAGAGATGAGGGCAGGTTTAGCTGCTGGAGACTCTGAGCGCTCACCCAGGGCACAAAACATGAGAATTTCYCCTGGGAACTGCAGCGACTGACACCCAGAACATCGTACGTGAGGACCCCGTGTTGAAATCACAACCGTGGCAGTGCCCAAACAGCAAGATACAGATCAATGCCTCGTGTATCGCTGGGCCTCTCAGTACTGTGGTCATTTTCTTATGTATGTTTTGAGTAGTGGGTGTCTTATGTCTATGCACGTATTGAGCTGATGGCAGCTGAATTTTAGGGAAGAGTCAGAGCACTAAAGTGCATCTGAATTAGTGGTTCCTGCCTTCTGCTCTGTTGACCAGCAGCTAATCCTTGAGGTTTGCGGAATGGGGTGACTGAACACTCAGTAGCACTGCAGCAGGCTGAGAGGTGAGGAAGAAGTCTCTTTATTTTAAGTTCCAAGGAGTACATTGTAGAAGAGGAATTGCTAATGCGGATGTTTTTGAGGGTGGTTATACACTTAAAATAGGACTTTCCTTTAGTAACAAAATCAACAACAATGTAACACACAACTTGATGCTGACAATGTTCATTTTACCCAGTCCTCAGTAAACTCAGTTTATTTGCAGGAGTTAGTGTAGGCTGTAGATTCTCCCCATAGTGACTGGGACTTGGTTGTTCGAGGCACATACATGCTGTATCCGTACAGTGGCAGTGTTTACAGTTCACCAGTAAGACAAGAACGCAGGTGGATGCAGAAGACAGATGGGGAAGCGCGAGGTAATGGAGACAGTTATGACTAGTGAAATAAAGTGCAGTTGCGGKGCGCCATCTGCCCAGCGCCGAGGAGCACTTCTGTGATATTGTTTCTTTCATTGCAGAGCAATATTTTCTCCCTGTGCCTTAGGCACGTAGCTCTGCCTGTGCATATGGAACTGGCTGCAGTGGGTTGGTTCTGAGCTCTCGGTGAGCTCAGCACACGTATGTATGTGTGTGTGTGTGTGTTGTGTACACGTTGTGAGGGGATGTTGGTGAATGTCAGTGTTTAATAATAATACAGATAATATTTGTTCTAGTTGTGAGGTGAAGAACTTTCTTCTGTTTTAGCTTTATTTTCTTTTTTGAGGTCATACCCTGGCAGGCTCTGTTAAAGCTAGCCCTAGTCATCTTCATGCAGCACAAAAATACCAGGGACATAAATAGACCCCTTGTGTCTAACACGTAGGGCGGCAAAGATGGTTAAGGGACTGGAGCATCTATCCTAGCAGGAAAGACTAAGCGAGCTGGGCCTGCTTAGACTGAAGAAGAGAAGACTGAGAGGGGATCTGATCAATATGTATAAGTACCTGAGGGGAGAATGGAGGGAAGAGGGGTCCAAACTCTTCTTGGTGGTGGCCAGTGACAGGACAAGGGATAATGGATGCAAGTTGAAACCCAGGCAGTTCCATGTCCATGTGATGAAGA
>PTEX01000010.1:7129435-7145332 GCA_003342815.1 Eudromia elegans | reverse complement strand
TGGAAGAGGCTGCCCAGAGAGGCTGTGGAGTCTCCTTCTCTGGAGATCTTCCAAACCYGCCTGGCTGCCACCCTGTGCCCCGTGCTCTGGGTGTCCCTGCTGGAGCAGGGCGTTGGACTGGATGATCTCTAGAGGTCCCTTCCTACCTCAACCCTCCTGTGATTCTGTGATGTGGAGCTCCCAGGTTCTCCCAAATTAGCGAGCCCCCAGGAGCTGTTAAAGCTCCGCACAGCGGTGCTTCCCCAGTGCCACGCGGCGGCTCCGAGCTTGCTCCGGCTTTGGACTTCTGAGCTCTGCACTCAGCAATGGGGTGTGTGCTGATGAAAGCAAGGTCATTATTTARTGGCGATCTGAAAAGCAGTTCTCAAAAGCAAAAAAATAGCAGGAATCAAGATAATTGTGTGACTAGACTGGTGCTGATAAATTGCCGTTTGAAATAAGACTGGGGATGCAACTGAGAAATAGCCTATGAAATTGTAGCTGCTCATCTTCGTGATTTGTTTTTGTTTTTTGCTGGTTTTCTTTTCTCGGGTGAATGAACTGTCCCAGGCACACAGCAGAGTGCCCCATAGTTGTTAAAACTCTGCTAAGGAAGTATTAAAAAAACTCTCCCAAATCTCTGTCTGTTTAAATGTGGAAATGACAGAAATTGCAGTTCCTTCCAGGACCTTATCTGAAATGTCATTTTAATGCTTTTGGCTAAAAAGACTTTTTAATGCGGGRCTCAAACTCCTGTGTTAGTAACTACCTGCCAACTGCCTGCTGATAGTAAGCTCACCACTCTGTATTTGTGTCCTGGATTATGGCATTTAGCGCTAGAGGAGCAATGTGCTTGAAGCGGGAAGGTAGCAGGGATGAGAGCTATTCCGTGCTGGTAATCTAAAATTGAAATATAGGTAGATTTCCTTTTTTTCCAGGTTACCTTTATAAGTCATATATTGTTTAGATTCACTATATTTTCCATTCTTTTTCTTACTTTTCTAGAAATGCGGTGATTTTTTTCAGATAGGATTTTCAGAAGATCCCAAGAGCCTCATTGAGGCTTCCAAGAGCCTCTAAAATGCAGTGGGGTGGTTCTTTCCTCAAGCCATGCAAGGATTTTAGCACATGCTGGCTGCCCACAGCTTAAGGTGCTTATGGTAATTTTGAAAATCCTGCACTTGCGGGGCAGACTTGCCGTGGCTTCTTCGAAAATCCGAGCGTTCTCATTTTGCAAGTGGAAGATTTAGGAAGCCCAGATCTCAAGTGAGAAAATTTTGAGTGCTGAACCGTAGCCCTTGAAAATAAGCAATCCATGAAACTATGAAAAGGGAGAACTTTCTTGAGAAAATGTTCTTGCAAAAGGAATTCCATTCTGTTGACAGGTGTGATCGTATTTTGAATTGAATATTCAAAATCAATGTTTTATGACATATACCTGATGCTACCAAATTCATAATTTTAATTTTTTTTTTTAGTTCAAGAAAGAGAAATATTTCTTGGACTGGTTTTCACAAATGAGCTTCCCGGATTAATTATTTTTTTGAGTAAATGAATGGCTTTTTCTTCACTTCAGCGAAGCAACCGTTGTGTATATTGACTGCTGGGAACTTGCCAAAAGATAAATTTGGTTAAAGAGTCCAGTAAGTGAGCGAATGGGTTCTCATGTTAATCATCTGTCCTACGTGCACATATATTCRAGACAGATATAGAACTCACTAAGGAGCAATAGTTACTTGTAGACCTAGCACCRTGTAGTTTGTATTCTTGATTACTGAACATTCCAGTCTTTTCCCAGCTAAAGGATTATCACTTTGCCTTAAAGACCTGAAGCTCAGCTGCCTCATTGTTTTTCCATAGCTGTACTAAATACTGAAACCTACTGATGTTTCAAACAGCAGTGCAGATAAATAAGGTAATAAATTATGCTAGTTGTCACCTAGGAGCTGCTAAGCAAATACAGAACGTRTTTTGGTTTTGGCCTTGAAAGAAGCTAGCTTGTGCAATGTAGAGTGAACTTTTTTATTGTGTGTCTCATCAGGTCCTGATTATTGACCCCTGGATACACTGAGCTGCTTTTTCCACTTACAAACACATCGGTCAATTTGTTTTTACTTTATAAGGAGAGTTTTGTTTCGTTTTGGGCAAAGTGTGAGAGGTTGTTGCTCTCCAGGCTGAAATGAAAGGTTGCCTGTATCCATAATGATCTCTCAAACTCTGCCTGCCTGCAGTAACCTCTGCTTGGAGGTGCTTTGCCTTGTTTTTCCTCAAAGCAGCCGAAAAAGATAGTTTAAAAAAAAAAATAGTATCCGCATTTCTTTAAATGGCTACAGGACCAAAATCTATTGAATGTATGGTAAGAAGCTACTGCAGCATAAAAAGTCACACTGTTCGAGCGTGGAGGCCCTGGAAAAAGTGCTTGTACATTCATTTCAGAACTTCTCTGCCAGGGGCGGAATAAGTCACCRTATCTACTCCCATTTGAAACAAATCACAACAATATCTGCACAGCGATTCAAGGTGTTAAGCTCAGACTCTGCAACGGAGTGGCAAAAATTAATTACCCGAATTTTTCTGCTGTTATATTTCACATTAGAAAATGTAGGAAATGCATTATCTCAAAGCAAAGTCTCAAAATACTTTTTTTTTTTTTTTTTTTTTTTTGTGGTTCTATATTCGGTAACTTGTGCATAAAGTCAAATTGACCATTCTTAAGAGCAACTCTTTTTGCTGCAGTGTCCTTATTGGAGAATGTTATCACAGTTGCATAACTTGGAGACGCATACGTGGGAGAAGAGGGGTTTAAATTATTCCATCTCAAGAGATTCCATCTCGCATTACTGTTTCTTTAATAGAAAAAGATTACTAGCAATACCAGGGAGAACACAGATGTTTTCCCACTCATCAGCATTTATTTTTTAGGCTCACAGATTACAAAAATATTTTTGCTGACAAAAAAATTATACAGAGAGGATGAATTTGTTTAATGATGGGGTGATGGGAGTAAGATGTGGCGATGCGAGTGCACATGTTGGAATTCACTGGCCTTTCTGGCAGCTGATTTGCCATTGTTCCTAATCTTCTTGYTTTGCTAACTAACGTTGTTTCTTTGCATGGACGTTTAAGCCTGGCTTTTTCCATCATTCTAAAGACGTATTCTTTCAGAATAAGGAGTAGTTAGAGTTCTCCCAGCTGTGACCAGCCCTGGCTCTTGGCATAAAGAAAAATCTGAAAGGGGAAATGTTTCTCACCGCCCAAGAAATCTTGACTTTCAAACAGATTATTCTTCATCGGATACATTTCATCTGCCATACTTAACCTACCGCGCGTTTCAAAGCATGAACCTATTTGTGCTCTTTTGCTCTTCTCATCCGTTTCAGATTATTTTTAAAGTCTTTATGTCTTTTAGTCCTTTAAAGACACAAGGCAGAACTGGAAGGATCGTGAGTTGATGCCAGGGACCAARCGGCTCTAGCAGAAATGGCTGCAGCCCCAATGCTTAGTAGCTCCAGGCTCTTTCTCTTGATGTACCTGGTAGGTCAAGCTTTATTCAACACTTCATGCAATACATGAATTTTGATGTGCCCACTGGAGCTTAGCTAAGGCTCAGACTTGGATAATTCCTTGAAGGTAGGGATTTCAGGAATACCTCTCAGGAGACCAGATCCTTACTTTGAATTACAAATAAGGGTTTCAAAATTACAAATATGAGTGGAATGTGTTAGTTCCTTGCCTATGTTAGTGGGTCCAGCTTGTGGCTGGTGTACCAGGCATGCCCTCCTTTGTACATATTCCACCTCAGCTTGGCTTTAACCGCTCTGGGAGATGGGACAGGGCACCGTTTCCAGGGCAGTTTGCTCTGGGGCCTTCTCTGGTCACGTGAACACGGTCCTGCTGTTGCTGGAGATGCTTTGCTGACCATGGTGGGGTCGTCGTCTTCCATGGCTCTGTGGTTCTGGTGGCTCCTTCCTCACTTCACGTTGGAAAGTCTCAGTTGCCCCTCCCTGGCAATGTGTCTTTCAGGGTGACCCACCGTAGCGTCCTGTTGTACATGTTCTAATCCAGGGCGTTTCTGTTCTCCTCAACTAACATTTTTCTGAGTGGCACTGTATTCGCTTCCACTGAAATTGAAACGAAGTAGTGCTGGCTGTTATTTCCTTTGCCTGAGAAGCCAAGACACCATTTTTATTACAAGAGCATCTTGGGCATAGCTGTGTTTTAGTGCATCTGTAAKTCGTTTTCTGTTCCCTTCCATCTTCATCCTTTGCCATTCCTCCAAACCTTCCTCTTCTCCTCTGCCTTCTGCTGAGGTCAGGCTAATAGCCTTTCATAGTCTGTGCTAACCCGGGGTGGATTTTCTTACCCTTTTCTTTTTCGTAAGTACTCYCATTTGCTATTCTGTAGTACCTGTCAGTTTTAGTAGGGGAAGATTTATTAAAAATTTGTGGTAACAGATTTGTGACTTCGTATGTGGGCGCTTGCAGCCTTCCAGGGTGGAGGGGATTTTCTGATCCCTTTGTGCCTGCTAATTGCGGTAGCAGAGTAGTCTTGCTGAGCACTAAGGGAGTTGCAGGTCCTGGCGGGTTTGTCTTCAGTGGCTTCCTCATCCATACTGCTTAGCAGTTGCACTTTTTTGTTTATTTGAATTTATTTATTTTGACAAGAGGCTCTTTATTGCTTCCCATTAGGTGCAAAGTCTTGGCTTATCTTCAGTGTGCAGCTTTCCTTGCTGGTGGAAGGAGGTCCCCCTTGTGCCTGGCCTGCTCTACAGAGTGGGGTGATCATTWTTGCCTTTCCATCGGCACCTTTTGTCTGTAGGTAAAGGTCTAAATCCTTCCTGAATATGTTACCATGAGGACTTTTGTGCTGAGTTAATGTAATTTTCTCCACCCAGTTTCCTTTTTGAAAGGGAAAGGGAGATGTTAGTAAACTGAGCATGCAGGTGTTCCTTGCTGCGCCTTGGTATCTGCCTGCTTTTCCAAGGATGGGGAGTGAAAAGATTATTTTCAGCTTTTCTGCTGCTTCAGAAGCAACAGCAAAACCTTATTAGTGTACAGCAGCACATCGGCTTACTGGGCTTGGATCGCTGTATCCTGGCAACTGAAAGTATTTTTAAACAAGTGTTTCAGTTTTCATCAGTGTCGTTCTCATCAGTCACCAAATTGTGAATTTGATAACTTCATAATGGTTTGTTTGTCACCACAAATTCCAGAGAAGTGAGAAAAGAGAAGAAAATAAACATTTATTAAATGAACCACCATCGCCTTCGGGCCTGTTTCCTTCCAGCACCATCCTGTCATGTRCCAGGCATGCAGAAAGTCTGAGTTAGGTGGAAATCACTGAAGGTGAAAGCTCACGGGTTTGGAGTCAGCTCACTGTGACCCCACATTTTTTTGACGCCCTCGTTCCTTGTTCATTTATAAGTGATCTCGAAGCCCAATTTATCAATTCTTGGCTCCTCCTCATTAACAAAGCCYTGGGCTTTAGGTAAAGTTTAGGTTCTTCAGAGGGTGCTCCCTGCCTCTCCCCGGGAGCCTGCGAGAGGACTGCTTGGAGCCTGGCAGCTAAAATGGCAAGGACAGTCTGTTGTTGTCTTCACGTTAGCTTTCCTCCCCTTCACATCCTTGGAGCAGCGTGTGGCTGCTTGGAGTGAGCCAGGTGCCTGTTCAAGCCCCAGGGAGCRGGGGAACCCCTAGGAGGAGAGCCGGGAACACAGGAGCTCCACTCTTGGCAGCATTGTTAGTCTCCCTTGAAAACATGGAGAGAGGAAATGAGTTACTACTTTTGTAAAGAAGGAAGATGATAAACTTAAAAATACTCTTTTTTCCTATTATTGCAGCTTATGTGTCAACTTTTAATTGTGCTAAGTTGAGTCTGTCAAAATTATTTAGCATTCAACCATCTGGCAGGAAGAGCCCTAGCTACGTTCCTCTCGGCTCCCTTGCAAGCTGTGAGTGTCTTGCACGTGCAAAAGGAGAGGTAAATACTGTCTCAAAAGGGTGGCTTCTCATGGGAAGGGGAGCTTGACTCTTGTATTTTCTGTCTGATGAGGAGAGTTCAGTGAAAAAAATAGTTTAAGCAGCTTCTGCCCTGGTTATTCTATATCCCTGCTGCCACTCTTGATGGCTTCTGAGGGGAGGCAGGGGCATGTTGCTCTTGTCACAGATGGGTAAAATATATTCAGCCTCAAAGTAGAACAGCACGAAGTGTGATCTTCTTGTCTTGCCCTTTGACCTGAGATTCCTCTACAGGGTATTTTAAAGCATAATTTTAATGATGTTATGGCTTTTTATTTAAACCCTGACTGCTTTAGTGGTTATATAAAAAAGTAATTTTTTGGAGTAACTTTTCCTTCTTCTAGCTAATGCAGGAGCACAGAAGAACCAAAAGATCTGTATTCTTTAACTAGAAAACACCAGACTTTTGAGTTCATTAGAACAGCTCAGCGTTGTCCGTCTTCAGCTTTCAGCGACTCCATTTTTCTCCAAATTCCAATGCAACTCTTGAGCACTGAGCAGGTTTTCCGTGCACTGCAGGCTCCTGGAGGTGTTTGGCTCCCTCAGCAAGGCAGCGCTCTGCTGCCCTTGCCTCTTCCCCGGCTCCCATGGCCCAGGTCGAGCGCAGGGCTCAGGAGGGGACCCCGGCCAGCTTGGCCACGCGCTGGAGAAGGAGCCCTGATTTCCACTGTCGCTCCTGCGGAGCTGTAGCAGAAGGAGAGGTGAAAAGCTGAGTCAGGCTTTCCTGACTCCTTGACTCCATTTTAACTAATTGCTTTATTTTGAAGTGGCAGACTGCGATGACATTTGCAATACTTTATAGTTTGGTTCAATATAAGACGTTTATGCTCTCATTTCTAATTTGCCTTGTGTTTTGAAAATAGTGTCTTCCTGATGGCCTTTCCTTGCTTCATAACACRAGTTCTGCAAAGGGAGCGTGAATGCCAATCAATTAAATCACATTTTTCCTTGCTTAATTGATGCTTGAAGAACATGCTGCAGTCTTTTTATTCTTTTTTCYCCCCCTTTCCATTCACTGAACTGCAATCCCTAGTACCCAATAACTGCATTTGAGTCATATACTTGACATTTCTTTTTGAATTGAGAATTCAATATTTACTGCATGTTGCTGTTAGGTTTTATCAGAGAAAAATGATACTGCTGCACGTTCTAATGACACCTTACCTTGTAATGACGTAGAGAGAGCTGGAAGGAAATCACTTCATGGTTTGGTCTGGCAGCACAATTAATAGTAGTATTAATCATTACTGTGTACGTCTTGTGTGTTATCAGCCTCAGGCAGCCTTTGGGTTATTAGACTATCATAGCATGAAAGTGTTTTGTTGAAATACACCCCAGTTCTACCAGTTCTTCTTCAGCTCCAGAATGAACCAGACTGTGATGTGTTTKGTATGGATTGGAGTCTCTTGGAATGGTTTTGCCTTCATTTATTCAGGCATCCTTAGTGATACCTTTGTTTACTTTTCCCTAGAAATATGTCTAATTTACTATTGTGTTGCACTTTTCTTTAAAAACGAACAAACAAACAAACCACTAGTGAAGGTATGGTCTTGCATTGCAAAAGGCTTAATGTTTTAGGGATGTAGTCATCCCTTGTGCTCGTAGGGAGTGAGTGTTCCAGCTGACACARCACACCCACTGCGAAGTTCTCTGCTCCAGTGCACTGAGGACTTTCAGAGTGAGATATTATCCAATTATTATTGYAAAGTCTGACTCACAAAGTCCTCAGAAAGTGGTTTTGTTGTTACAAGAGCTAATATGGACAAACTTAGTTCTTAATTTTTTACAGTATGATAGCTGTGAAAATACTGGGAAAACAAGTTTTGTAAAATGAGGTGCAATGACTTTGCAGATCCATGCCAATAACTGTTTGCTGGCATATGCAGGAACCAGATATGTTTATAATATGTGTAATTTATAGTAATCAAATCAGGTATTTGTTTGTTTTGTGAGGTGAGGGAGCCCAGCCCTGCACTAAAATGTTCTTGAAATTCTTCCTTTTCTATGGAGGAGTCATGGCTAAAAAATGATGTGTGTGGGGGGAAGACCACCCAAGCTAGAGGGCCAGGAGACATAGAACAAGAGAAAAAAAACCACAAAACATAATTGTAGAGTACTGCTTGTCCATGATTTCTTCTGATGGCATGATATTTTATGTCAAGGCAAAACATTAATGCTCTTTTTTCTTTTTTTTTCTTTTTCTTTTTTTTCTTTTTCTTTTTTTTTATTTTCAATGCTGCCACTAGAACCTCCCAGACACTTTGTATTGCACTTACCATTTGTGATGTTGTGATGAACATCCTCAGCGAAATGCACTGTTTTCCAAGTGCCTGTGTTCAGATAGCTRTGCTTTCTATGTTTATCAGGCTTCTCGTAATTCACAGAATAAAATCAGTAATACAAGTTGTGCTACTAACATTTTTTATCCTTGATTTTTGAGTGACTGTTACAGGAAAGATAAATTTCAGTCTTTATTTCTGCTTAGCTTTTCCCCAAGATCCCAATTTTAAATTCCGATAGCRGCTGTTGAAATGAATAGCAGTGTCTTGTGGCATATGTTTTCACTTACATAAAGTATAATCGTCAGTAGAAAATTATATTAAATGTTTTCAGCAATGTAGAACTGTTCGAGAAATGTAGTGTCAGCTAGAAAGGGGAGCAAGATTTGTCACTGAAGAGTTATTTAATCAAACTTTATGTTCTGATGGCTTTTTCCTTTTTTAAGGAGAGAGGGTTTTTTTTTTCTTGGGTATTTTTTTTTTTGAGTTTTATGGATTGTGGGGTGATACAGACTGGACTTCAAACTCAGCCTGTGACACTTAGAGGAGCGACCACAGAGAGGGCTTGAGGCTGGAGAGATTCTCGCTCCTGCTCCCAGATCTCAGTGTCCGAGATTTGGTACCTGGAATTTGGCAAGGCCGTGCCTTGTTCTGTGAAGAATGTCTTCGGAGGCAGGAGAAATGGGGTGCCGGTGAAAACATGAATGTGCTTAGACTTGTTCCTAGTGCTGCTACTTTCTCGAAGTACAAAAACAACTAGGTGAAATTAGGAACCAAATTGATTTTGTCTCTCAGAGGCAGCTGCTGTTGAGTTCGGGGTAGGAGTATAATAATGTTGGAAAAATATTTCCAAGTACATGACCATTCTGCCTAATAATTCTAACATACACGGGGAAAAAAACGCTTAAATTCTCCTCTCCGAAAAAGCAGTAACACTTTTTACAGCTAACATAACAGAGARGTGATTTAACTTTTTTTTTCCTCCTGTTATTTTGCTCTGCTGCGATAATTTACTCTTGTCTCCAGACAGCTGCTGTGGTGCATATACTGCCCCTGCTTTCGCAGGCTAGTGGAGTTGAAATTAAAATCKTAGTTGGAAACAAACACCCCTTACGTTTGATTTGTAGCAGTCAAAGTGCAACGTCCAAAGCAAACGCGTTTATTTGTCTTGGGTGCTGTTAGACGCTGCAATTGTTTTACTTTTCAGTTATTTGAGTTATATACTCTAAGTCCACCCTATTTACTTTATAAATTTTATTAGTTTGAAAAAACAGAACTTAAKAGCAAAAATGTATTGATATTTCCATTTCTAATACACTATATTTTCTCTTTTTCTGCCTTCCCCACTTGAACTTAATTTATGGGAATAGTTATAACAGTGCCGTCTGTCTAATGATTGCATTAAATATGCCTTTATACATGAGAAGCAGATTGAGGATGTTATTTATTTTCTAATATATTATCCAAGCAAGAATTGCTTTCATAGCAAAAATTGTAATTGAAAGGTAGTAAAATCAGAGATCTTAAACTCGTCCGTGTCTTTAGTTAGAAAACTTATTTCTCATAGAAATTTAGCTTAGAATACCAAGTCTTTTAATTAAGAGGACAAAATGCTGCTTTTTCTCAAGGAAAAAAACACATTTCTTATTAGCTGTATTGTTTTTGCTGGTGTAACACAGCATTTGGATTTTCATGCCTTCCAAGAGCTAGTTTTTATTCTAAGTGATTAGCTAATCCAGGAAACTGTCTGACATGTGTGTGAAAGGAGGTGGAAGCTAGACTTTTGAATAATAATAATAAAAAAATCCTCGATCTTCCAGCTGAGGCTACGTTTAATGAAATTTTGATAAACTCTTGTGTGACCAGTTTCTAATTATATAGCATTTTAAAGTGCTTGATTCTTACTCTAATCTTGTCTGATCAGTTAAACTGTTACTACCTCTATAGAGCCCTGGGTGCCAGGGATTTTTCATGGTTTTCTGGGTATAGGGCTAAGTGTCCTTAGTGTTATATCAGAGGAGGGTTGAGGTTGGAAGTTTGGAGATCACCTAGTCCAACCTCCTGCTCAAGCRGGGTCGCCTAGAGCACGTTTCCAAGGGTCATGTCCCAAGAGCTTTTGAGTATCTCCAAGGAAGGAGCCTCCACACCGTCTCTGGGCAGCCCGTTCCAGTCCTCTGCCACCCTCAGAGCGAGCAAGGTTTTCCTCACGTTCAGCTAGACGTTCTTGTGTTTCAGTTTATGCCGGTTGTCTCTCGTACCGTCACTGCGCACGCTGAGAAGAGCCTGGCTCCGTCCCCTCTGTGCTTCCCTTCAGATGCACACTGGTGAGACCCGCCGAGTCTTCCCTCCCCAGGCTGGACAGTCCCAGCTCTCGGGCCTCTCCCCTCGAGGGATTCTCCAGTCCCTCCATCATCTCAGCAGCCCTTCACCAGGCTCACTGCAGGAGCTCCACGTCTCTCATGTACTGGGGAGCCCAGAAACAGAACCCGATGAGGCCTCACCAGGGCTGAGCTTAACATGACGTAGCCCTTTCTGACTGAAAGGCAAATACACACTTGAATTAACAGCTGGAGATAAACTTAGATTCTCTTTAACACCTAATAAACCTCCCGCTGAAGCTTTTCATCTATGCCCGCTTTTTTTCCCATTTGCCTGCTTTAATGGTGTAGTTCAGCTTTGGGACTAGATTTGTTGTGGYTGAGCAGGTGTTAACATTCAGTGTGTTGTGAGTGAGCGGGTGAGCACGGAGCCCATCTGACTRCAGTGCTTCGAGCCCAGACCTTGCTGTGGCCCTAGGAGCAAGCCCAGCCCCAATGGACGTGCTCAGTGTCCAGCACTGAGCTCAGCAGTGTTGGTGTCTGCCTGCAAAGAGTGGCCCCTGGGACTTCAGCTTTGCATGTTCTGAGAGCTCCAGGAGGGTCCTCGCTGCTGCCAGCGTCACGTCCCTTACAGCACTTGAGGTTCACAGACCAGGGGGATCATTTAGAAGGCAACCAGCAGCCTGCCAAGAGAGACGGTGAGGCCAGGTAGCAGGAGGGTTAAATGCTCACCAGCTTTATACTGGTACCAACGATCCTAGCAGTGTAAGAAGAAGATTAGAACAACCACGTCAAAAGCAAGTGGTAGAGGAAAACACTGTGTTAGTGACAAATGCTCCTCATCCAGCTTGAAGGAACKGTCTCCTTAAAGTCTCTCTTTGGACAATTGCTGTTCTGTGGAGTAGCTTGTACTCTTAAGGGAAGAGATTTTGCTTTCATAGTGTGGGAAGAGATTTTGCTTACGTAGATGCTCAAACACCTTTCTAAGGTGGACGTCGACAGGGTGGCAGTAGGAGCGAGGCAGCAGCGGAGCTTGCTGAGCTGCTGGGGATGTGTGTGGGTCTGCAGGGTCGGCTCGGTGCCCCGAGGACGGCCCGGCCCCGCTCCCCTGCCACCGTGTTCACTAGCAGCTGTGTCCTTATGTGGCATCGCAGCACACTGGGTGTCACAAACCTATTTGTCTCYTAGTAAGACTAATTGTTTTTCTGTTCACATTTCAGTACGTTAGTGTCCTGCCCATAATGACAGTTGTTTTATTTTTTTCTTTAGTGRTGTATAGAACAATGTAGAACATAAAACTGATTAAAATCGCCATTTCCTCACTGGTTGAAATTGCCAGTGAGAAAGCATTTCAAGAGAAGTTTAGGTTTTCCTTTTACTTACTGGTTTGGTTTGACCACTTCTATTATATATCAGAAGTTTATACTGTTTCCAGGCAGCAAGTTCTTCCAGAGCAGTAGAGCTTTGCAGTTTTCTCGGAATAATGAGGGTGCCGTGCCTTCTCCTAATGAGCCGTCGTGTATTCCTGTGGGATGCCTTTTGCTCCRGAGCACTGGCTGCAGGGGCAGGTCTTGCTGAAGGTGCCTGTGTGTGCTGTAAGCCACCTGATGCCTGAGCACCGTATGGCGCTGCTTGGAGGCTGGGCGCTCAGCAAAGGCCGGGGGGTCGGAGGTCTCCATATGCTGYGTTTGCCTGGCCCTTTGATGGCACCACGAGATGTGCAGTGCTGCTAAACCCGTGTGGGACCATCTGTGGGCTTGACATTGGTTTCTCTTCTACTGTGTTTAACAGGAATAGTTGAAGTGCCATCCTRCTGGAGCAAACTCCCTCCCAAAAGAAAAAATTCTTTGGATAAATCTTCTGTCTTTGTCAAAAATAAGCAGTCTGCTTAAGCACTTTGCCTTTCCTTCCACCAACAACATTGCACACAACAAAAATAAATGCAACTTCAGGACCAAAGTGTTTTACACCGAGATGCTGTTTTGATCAGGGCAGTTTTGCTGCTCAGTAGTAGCCAGCAGAGAACAGCCTCAACCTGTTGGAAATGGTATTTGTGTGTTTAGATTTCACAGTTTCTCCTTACTGCTTGCTTTCCCTGGCGCCTTTTGCACCCTGATTTCATTTACAAAGTTCTCTCATGATGCCAGTAGGTTATGCAATTTTAAAATACGGCTTAATGCTAAGTTCAGTGGATGTCTTCTAGCAATTATTTTTAACACCATGTTCAGATGGCAAAGAGGGAGAGTGGGGAAAGGCTCTTGCTCTTAGACACGGAAATATCTTGGGCTACGGCGTGGTATCCTGCGCCTCCTGTGTGACAAGGCTTGTTAGCTGGCATCAGAAGCTGCTGAACCTAGTGTCCTTGTCCCCAGAAGGCTGGAGAGGATGAGGTGGTGTTCAGGGCTGTTGCGGTTTAAGTTATGCCATTGCAGTTTGAATATTACAGTGCTACAGTTTGAAGATCAAGCTCTGAACAAAAAAAGTAATCTAAGAAATCTAATTTCTTTTTTTCTGCAGAATGCCTCAAGCTCAAAGTTGAAGAAAAAAGTAACTAAAACGCAAGAAGCCAAAAAAATCTTGAAGAAGAAATTTAAAGTGAACACCAAAATAGTCTTTACTGAAGATGGAGAGGTAAGACCGATTCAGAATGTGTGGTTTTCATAATTGGGTTCAGTTTTGCAAAAGGGACCAACTTTCATTTAAATTAGGTTCCCCTAAGGGAAAAAAAGAAATGTTGAGTACTGGCCTCTGTCCACACAGCATGTGCATGTTCATATGTTCATATGAGAGGTGTCTTTATCCAACCCTGTTTGCTGCCTWTTAAGTGCAGCTGCAGGTAAAATAAAGATCCTGTTTTTCCTTACACTCACATAATGTGACTTCCTCGCAGATGCTCCCTTCTGCATAGTCTTGAGTGAATGTACTGGAATTAGGCAAAGCCCCTGGTTCTCTTTCCACCAATCACTATTTCTGGTTTGAAATGTTGTCAGAAGAGCTAAGGAGGCGCCAGCCAGGGCTTCTGCCAGCCGATGCAGCTGAGCTTTGAAATTTGCCAGTAACTTAATTGGATCTTGCAGTAGCCCCTGGAAAAATGTATTGATTTTTATACAGAGAGGAACTATTGTAAATTGCTCGTCACTCAGGGCTTTCGCTGTGATAAACTCACAATAAAATCTACACGCTCCACAAAGTTTTCTAACGTATGCTCTCGCCGCTCAGGGGCTGCATGCCTTGCTTTTCCACTTCTGGTATTTTTTTTTAAAGTAGCATTTTTTCCCCCCTCTCTGAATTAATTTCAGTAAAGTCTAAACTAATAGAGATGTTACATTTACAAATGTATTTTAAAATTATTATTATTATTATTATTATTATTATCTTTCATATTGCAGGTGAAAGGATCATAGTCCTATTACTATTTTTTGATGAAATATAAAAACTTCGAGAAGTTTCTCAACTGATTAGAAATAGTATATTCAAATATGTAAAACTAGTCATCTCTGAAATGTGTATGCAACATTTCCATTGTTCATACTTAAGTATTTATATCTAGTTATATGTTATATTCTTAACATATAACATTCTTACCATTTGAAACTGGTATTGTAAAGTTGTCATATAATCATCCCTGATCAGTGAAGAAACAACAGAAATATCTGCATATTTGGGTTTGGAAGACAGTTTTTACTGGTGTTTGCTGTCTGTCTGGCATCAGGAGAAACTCCACAGAGAAGAAGCCCCAAAAAACCCAAATATATGAGTACATGTACACATGCTCTCATATTTAGAAACAAGCCAAAAGAAAACATAAAATTAATAAATGAGTGTTGAAAGATCAGCTTCAATTTTTATTTTGTTATAGATGTGTAGTGCATTGCTTAGAAAATCAAAACTTTGGTGCATAAAAACGTTTCTATTCATTGCTTGTTATTGTTGTTTAATGTAGTTGGTGCAGCAGTGGCCTCCTGTGCAGAAGTCCAATTTGGCAAAGGTAGATGAGGAAGATGATGGCAGTGGTATCAACTTAGATAAAGTGAAAGAAATACTGCGGGAAGAAGACAAGTTTGACAAAGAAGAATACAGAAAGAAAATAAAAGAAAAACACAGGGTAAGCTGATCTCTTTCTCAATTACTGAAGTGCAAAAATAGACACTATAGTATCTTTAAATAGCTCAATAGGAATCTGTATTAAAATGTATTAAGAAGTGTAGTACAAGCTTCTTTAATATATTTTTTATTTGTCCCTGTCTGAAGCAGCATTTTCTAACCTTGCCAAGTACCAGTTTTACACGCCTGAATGTCTTTAGTGCTCAGACACTGTTCTGTTATTCCCTGTGGAAGGGTTTGGATTTATCCAGGTAATGGATAAATGGTAGATCTCAGGATTATTAAACATATATTTTATTCCCAGAATTTCAAATTTCCAAGGCATTGTAAATATATTGTTTTATTTCTATGAAGTTTGTCTAGATCCAGTAAATCATTACTGATTGATGCTGGGTGTTCTGATGTGAATTAAGATTTATATTTGAAAGAAATAATGTGGAGAGGATTTGGAAAAGCTTCAAGTTATGTTTGGGCACTTAAGTTTTACATCTAAAGTCAAATTCTACTTACCTCAATTAATTTGAAAATCTTTCCCTTTAGTCCTGTTAGTCATTTGGGGGCTGTGAAAACATCACCTAATTTTTCATTAACAAAGTTGTTATATTTGAAAATAGCTGCAAGGAGGTGGTGTTTGCTGTACTAGAGGTGAAATCATAGTCAGCTTTTTCAGGGTACAAAACCACTTGCTTCCAAGCGTGCAGCTTAATAAACAAGGAAGGACGGATTGATTTATAACTTTCCAGTCAATCTGCTTTTTTAGTGACAAATTCATATATTTCTTGAGTGAAGCTTCTTTATATCCATCATCRGAGTGTAATGATTAAATACTTCATCAATGGGTCCCTTAACACACTTTCATCTTTATAATGGCATAGAGCAAGTGTCATTGATCATATACTTGCATTTTAAAGCATCATTTTGGCTGTAGAGGTACTATGAAGAGAAATGTCTCTTTCGTAAAGCGTGACAGATGAAAGAAATAGGACATGGCGCAGCATAAATACGTTTTTTTTAGTGATTATGGAAAGTTTTAAGTTAGTTGTAACCTACTTTATTGCAGAGAGGAATTTATTTTTCACATTCCACCTAATTATTGTCCTTTATAAAATGAAATAAAAGAAATGCATATAGTATTGGCAAAAGGAAAAATAAATGAGGCTTCTGACTGAGGGACAGTGAAATGTGCCTCTGGTTTCCAGG
>PTEX01000010.1:7095627-7129245 GCA_003342815.1 Eudromia elegans | reverse complement strand
CAGGTCCATCCTTCCTGTGGCCTTTGAAGAAGCTACTTTATTGTTGTGTGGAGAAGAAGTTCTGAATAGAAAATATTCTTTGGGCTTTTGGTCTGTCACAGATTTTTTTTTCCTGAATTTGGTTCATTTATTAGTGGGGCAAGTCAATTTTTCATTATAAAAAGGATAGGATGTGGGAAGGGATTTTTAAGACTGAATCTAGAGAAACACTGTTTGAACTAGCAATAAAAGTGCTTCACCCTCAYGTTGMCTACCTGWTGATGTTAAAATTCACCTACCTCATAAGGTTTCTCTTGCCAAAAGATGAGAGAGTCACTCAGCAGGCTCAGCTTTGAGCTGAACGAGAGTAAATTAGSCATATGGGTAATGGGTTCCTCATTGAGTTTTATWTAATGGGTTTAGTCCTATAACTATTGAACTCAGTTTGGAGAAACTGCCCCATGGCAGTCCGTGGCACTGGGTGGTAGGTACTTCAAGAAGGGACTTGTACGAGAGATGCTCTACRAAGTCTCTGATTTTGTGGGTCTGAAGTTCCTGGGCYTGGATATGTGAAATGTGAAAATCTCTGCTCTATAATGGGAGCAGGGCAAAGCATCTTGGGACTTCATTATGTGCTGTACAAGCGAGAGTAATGTAGATGCAAGGTATATGATCTGTGCAGAAGTCTGATTCACAGGGATCGATTTCTGAGAGCCAGAGAATTAAATTAGATACATCACATTTCCAGGTTATATTCTTAATATAAGAATCTTGGCCATAAAGATCAGTTTCTGCAGCCCAGCATGCTGACCTGCAGATGTTTGCTATGTGTGGAAAAATTAAGTGTTCACCTTGAGTCTCCATTTTAGATATATTAGGAGATGATGTTTTACAAGGCACCTTGGTAGAATTATAATTTTATATTTCTAGAAGTGTTATGATGAAAATGGAATGCCCTGAGAGAGAGTGTGTGTGTGTGTGTGTGTATATATATATATGCGCAAATATTGCTACTGAAGAGAAACATTAGATATATATTTTTTATTTTAATAAGCAGTGGGTTCAATTCTGTTTTACGTAGTTTAATAAATTCGTCTTGTCAAGACTATCTTGTCCATGCCAATCTAGTGCAATAAATGCTGCTGTTTGCAGGTAGATCACAGTTTGTGATATTTAACATTTGTCAGGAAATGCATAAGAGGTAAAATCCAGATTTGTGCTGTTCTTCATTGTGTGAATGCGAGTACTGTTTATACGTGAAGATACCAGGTCTGAGAACCAGCAGTGCCAGTGCTGTGTGATGCCAGTTAGGTAATACAGAAGCGATCACAAGAGAAACATGATAAAGCTGATTAAGATGGGAATTAGGATTTAAAGGAGAGGCTCTTCAGATGCTGTGCCTAGTCCCTGCTAGTGTTTCCTAGGGTTAGAGAAGCAAGAGAGAGGGAGTATGAGAAAAATAAATTTCTTAAAGAGACCTGTAAGATTCCTCTTCAGAATGGCCTCTTGCAGGAGGACCGGGTGCCTGCTGGTGGTGAGCAGAGCCATGGGGAATATCCCGCAGGAAAGCGGATCCTTCCATTAATAATATGGTGGGTCATTGACCAGGGGAAGGTGCTCCTGTGGTTTCATAGAATCACAGARTGCTCAAGGTTGGAAGGGACCTCCAGAGCTCATCTAGTCCAACCCCCCTGCACATGCAGGGTCCCCTAGAGCATGTGGCACAGGGTGATGTCCAGGCGGGTTTGGAAGATCTCCAGAGAAGGAGATTCCACCACCTCTCTGGGCAGCCTSTTCCAGGGCTCTGGCACCCTCACTGTTAAGAAATTCTTCTTCTAGTTCCTGTGGAACTTTCGGAGCTTCAATTTTTGGCCGTTTCCTCTAGCCCTATCACTGGCCACCACTGAGAAGAGGTCGGCCCCATCCTCCTCACTCCCTCCCTTGAGGTACTTGTATACTCTGATCAGGTCCCCTCTCAGTCTTCTCTTCTCCAGGTTGAAGAGGCCCAGCAACAGCTCAGAGCTTTATAAGTGTGTTTGTGAGCAGGTGGAGCATGGCACTGAGACGCCTGCAGTGCTGCGTGGGCAGGGTGGACGGCGGTGCAGCAGCGTGCAGGCCGTGGGCAGGACGGGCACCGCCGTGGGCAGGACKGGCACCGCCGCCACCGCCGCCTCGCAGC
The DNA here is from genome assembly GCA_003342815.1 of Eudromia elegans. Classification (NCBI taxonomy): domain Eukaryota; kingdom Metazoa; phylum Chordata; class Aves; order Tinamiformes; family Tinamidae; genus Eudromia; species Eudromia elegans. The sequence goes on along the minus strand of PTEX01000010.1, from coordinate 7,127,087 downwards.
CCTCCCACCGACTCCTGCTGCTACTGCCGCCTCCCCCCAGACATCTCCTGCCTTGCTCTTCCCGCCCGGCAGAGGCCAGTTTGAAAGCACTTTCTCTCTAGAACACGTTCTTGCTCTCGTTAGTCCATCCTGTGCTTATAAAAGGCCTGTTTACAACTTTTTAATCTTTATTTTCTAGTGGATTTCCTCAGTCTTTCACACAGGATTCTTTGCTCAAGCTTTTGCTATTTCTTTTCTGGAGAAAATTAAGCTGTCAGTCAAAGGCTTTCACCCACTGGCAGTRAGGAGTCCTTCATCTAGAGCATCTTAAATCCATCACCTATGGCTGTGAATCCTTACCTTAAACTCCTCCACACTTTGCTTGTCCCCCTGTGAGTTAGCATTCCTCAGAGCATGAATTCCGTCAGCACTGAGCGGAACACCCGAGTTTGGGAGCTGCCCGCTGAGCGGAATACCCGAGTTTGTGTGCTCACAAGCAGGGGAGTTCCCASAGTCCGGCTGGTGAGCGGGACAAAGGAATAAACGCAGGGGGAGCCTGAGCGGAGCCAGGAGCGAGGGGCACAGAGGAGTCGGGGACCTCGGGTGAGAAGAGCTGGCGGGAGGCAGGGGTGTGGGGTGGGCGGGTGGGCGGGCTGCGACTCCCGAGCACCTTGGCCATGACCTCGGCCGGGGAATTGCGATGAAGGGGGGCTGTGACCTCCAGCACTTTGAGAGGCCCCACAGGGTGTGCCCGGTGGGCTCTCCCTTTATTCAAACAAAGTTTTAGGGCTCCTCTGTCTCGTTTTTGGACATTCAGTTCTTGACAGCGAGATTTTCCGCAGAGCATCTTTCCTCTCTGCATTAACACTAGTGATTTCTTTTTCCATATTTCTTTTTGTTTTCTTTTCTCTCCCTGGAGCAGACTGGTGCAGGCCCTGGCTTGGTGCAGCTGGCATGCTTGCTGGCAGTGGCTATGATGGCTGTGCCTTCTCCTCGCCAATTCCACAACCCTCTTTCTCCTTTCCAGCATATTGAATGTGCTGTGGCTACAATTCTCTTCCCTGCCTTTGCTTTAGATTTGTTCAGAGCCTTTTACAGCAAGTTAATTTTTCTTCCTCTTTCGCTTCGGCAAGTTTCCTACTTCTGTGTTTTGATTCTCGCTTTCTCCCGTTCATCCCTTGCTTTGTTTCCCTCTGCGCCTGATGCTTAGCACAGTTTCAGCTGTTCTGTATGCTCMTCAGCTTTTCATTTCTTCCTCTAAATCCCTTTTCGAAACACAGAAATTCTATTTAAACCTGATATGGGGAGATTGGAAGACGAGCAAAGYATAAATGCATTTTGGTTTTGTATGAACTTCCATGGTAATGAAAACACATTTCTAATGGAGCAGTCTGCTCCATGGCCATCCTGTAATCGGAAAGCGCTTTGAAGTGAGCACGTGCTARTGCCTAAGGTCACTACAGAGCCCCAAAACAATGACTTAGAATAGTAATAAACAAAAGTCTGTGAAATCATAGGTTATTTCAACTAGCATCTTGTATCTTGCGTGTGGATTCAGATTTTGGTTTAGACTGTTAAGTAAATCGATTTAGAAAAAAYAGCATTATCTTAAAGCTTGTCATTTTGCAGGTCGTTTTTACACTAAAAAGTTGTGTCTTAAGTTTTCTCTCAGTAGGATCTTTAAGATTGAAGTTCTTGGGGAAAAATAGARCTTTTAAAAATCAGAACTTCTCTAAAGTATAGATCAAAAGTGGTTGCTCTGTTTTTTTTTGGAGGGTGAGTATGTCTATCAAGAATTTTCCTCGCAACTCTATTTCTGATGAATAGCAGAACTATTGAGAAAGTATCCACAGGCCATTGCTTTTAAACCCATTTCTGAATGTCGTTTAAATGAGCACAATGTTCAGTATGATTAGAAATATGTTTTGGTGCATTCATGAGATGCTTAGATGAAATATTTTGTTGTGCCTTCAGGCTTGTGGAAACTTGCAAAGCATCTACACTATAATTAGCTCTCCTTTGTGAATCTTACATTTTGGTACCTTCTCCTTACTCTGCAAAAGGGGGAAAATGTGATGGATGAAAATAACTAGATAAAAATATGAGGTGTAGTTACAATATGATTAATGCTTGCTGACGTTTTGGAAACAAAGTAGATTKTAGCAGTTGATGACAAGGGAGGAAAGGTAGTGACGCTGACCAAGATGATGGGACAAGAATTCTGCACTGATAGAGATTTAATGAGAATGCAGCAGGAGGTATGAGCCTGAGCCCTTTGGAAATGTGTAAAACCTCATAAACAGCATAAATGGAGAAATAGATGTCGTATTCAGAACATGTTTTCCCACTCCATTTTTTATAAGTTCTCAACTGAAAACGCACTGTTTTGGGCAAGAAAGCAGTTGCATAGAGGAATTCATCTGACTATTTAATGGCCTCACTTTCTTTATAGAGCTCCAAGCTCAGAAAAATGCTCATTGGTGCTGAAGGAAAAATGAAAAAAATCTTGTTTCTCATCTCACCTTCCATCAAGTAAAATACGCTCCCAATTCGCCACGAGCGACCTGAAGAGATTGYGGGGAACGGCTTTGTGGGGACGGGGGCAGGATCCTGCACCAGCCACAGGCTCTCGCTGTCGTCCGAGGCCCCGGGCTGCCCCGGCACGAGTTTAGCAGCCTCCTGCTGGCGCTGGCAGCCCCCAGGGTGACGGTCGCCGTCCCCCCAGGCGTGCACTCRCTCTCCCTGGTTCGGGAGGGAACGGGGAGCCGCTTGGGGACTGCTCTGAGACGCTGCCCCTGTGGGGTTTGTCTTCCCTTCCCCAAGCACAGCCGCTAGTGGGAAGGCAGGTATTTTACATCAGGAGGGTACACTGTGGTATTTCATTCCGTATTTGCTCCCTCACCAAAATATTCTTTCTTAATTAGCTCTTTCTAAGGCTAAATGAAGTACTGCTCTGTTCTAAACATCATTGAGGTGACCTTTTATATAATAAATAACTTGGAAATTCCAGTTGAATATGCTTTCCTCACTGAGTTTATTCAATTACTTCCCAAGCAAAATTTCACTCTTCTAACGTGAGGCTGCAGGCTAAGAGAACTCAGATCTGTGGACTCCAAGACCCAGCTGTTTTTCTCCTCCTGGTCTATTAGATGCAGGCTGCTTCTCTTCCCGCGACCGTCTCCCAGCTCCTCCTCCTCGCTGGCTGCTCGGGATGAGCAGCACCCACGAGCAGCAGCCTCCCAGTCCCGCTGCATACATGGGCACCCATCCCTCGAGTCCCGACCTGGGCTCTCTGTCCTGCCTGGCACCTGGGATCTCTCCTGTTGCTCTTCCTTCTCYGTGTGCTGCCAGCGCAGGCAGCAGCTCCCTGGCACTGCCTCCGTGCCCACGGGTGCACACAACAGCTAGAGGTGGTGGTTGGTACGATGGCAGCGAGTGCAGAGCTTTGCAGCTGAGTTCTGTTGAGGACAGAGGTGTATAAACACAGCTGGTATTTAATTTTATAAATCTTCCTGCTTTTTAAACAACAAAAAAATGTAGCGAATGGTAATAGATCAGTGAAAACTCACTGAAGTAGTTCAAGAAATGGAACGTGCTCTTCAGAAGCTTCCTTTTTGTTTCAGCAAATTGCTGCTGCTCATGGCTAACAGTATAATTGTATCTAATTAATAAACAGAAAAATAGATATCATACAGCGTGAGCAGTATGCATAGTGCAGTGTGCAGTGCACATGCCATACAGTATGCCAGAAAATAAAAATGTCCGTGAAAAAAGGTGTCTATGGCTTCAAATCAGTCAATGCATTAATTCYGAAGAGAGACCTTGTCGTATCTCAAGGAGAAATAAGTGGGACAGAGCCCTGGAAGAGGCTGCCCAGAGAGGCTGTGGAGTCTCCTTCTCTGGAGATCTTCCAAACCCRCCTGGCTGCCACCCTGTGCCCCGTGCTCTGGGTGTCCCTGCTGGAGCAGGGGGTTGGACTGGGTGATCTCTAGAGGTCCCTTCCAACCTCAACCATTCTGGGATTCTGTGAGAAAAATAATTGATGAGGAAGCCTCAGTGCTGCATTAGAGCTTTTATTAGGCAAAGCCCTGGAGCTCTCCTGTTTCAGGTTGCGTGTGACAGACTTGGGTGGAATTGTGCACTAGTTCAATGTGTTGCTGTGTGTGAGTGAGAGAGTGATATAATCCTCTTGTGTAAAGGTGTGTCCCTGTAGGAAAAAAAGATAAAAAGAAAGTCGGAGCTGATAGAAACATTTAGCTGAACTGTGAAGAGAAGAGGAGAGTTTAGAGACAGAGGTGTGAAATAAGGAGGAAGAATCCTGCTTCGTTAGAAAGCCTGGCTGGGCCCTTTGCTCCGCTGGGACGTTGAACCTTGTGCATGGAGTGTGTTTGTATCCATGTGCAAACATAAATCCATATGTAAGTGTGTGTGTATATCTGTATATACATATGTAGTGCTTGATGGAAAGGTCAGTGGCCTTTTGGAAGAATTGCTTTGATTTCTGTAGGTTCAGTATTTGGCTCAGATTGCAATTCACCAAAAAAGAATCTTGCTGGAACGTCTCTGTTGTAATTGCTGTGATTTATGACCTTTCCCATTGAATAGCTACATGTGGAAAATAAACTGTGTGTGTATATATATATGCATATGTTATACATATGTTCAGACCAGTTGCTCTGTTGAAATTGCTTACTAAAATTTATATCCCTGAGACGTGTTCAATGTGTTCAGATGATGGATGGGAAAAGCATCTTTTTCAGTTGATCAGCCATTTTCTTTTGCCTTTTTTTTTTTTTCCTACTTTGTCCTTCTAGGGAGTCCAGTCCTGCTGTTTGCTTTTYCTTCTTTTAAATGGAGACACCTTTTCCAACTACTTGTAAGACCTTACTCAGGGTTTGCTTAACGCTTAAGGTCAGTTGTCCCCGCGCTGTCTTTCGCTTGCTCTTGATGCCCCACTCTTCCCATGTCGTCTTGAAGAGTTTGGCTGTATCCTGCCTGTTTGTTTCCATTTCCCTACCTGTTAAATAAGCRTCCGTGCTGCTGCTGAGGCTCCCTTCCCGAGCTCACACAGCTGGAGAGCTGGCGAGGGCACGGCAGGAGTGCTGGCTATTGTCACGTGCGGCTGAAGGCRGCTCGCTCTGCATGGGATGGATGTTTTTACCTATGGGATTGCCAGCATTTACGTAGCTGAGTAGAGAGCTACATGTTGTCATGAGCTGAAAGGAGCTGCRCTTACAGGTGGGTTTGGAAGCACTGCCATTAACCGTGGGTTTTGTCCAGACAAATGGAGAAATTTAGCACCTTCTGTTTATGCGAATTTATGTGTGAGAAAGAGTAAGAGGAAGCAAAGCATTTGCAGCCTTCAACTTGATGACAGGGTAATGAAAAGACTTCTGAAGAGTTTTTCAGGGTTAGGAAGCAGGTTGAGGAACTAAAGATACTAAAGATACCTCAATGCAAATATTGCTTATTAATTTGTCTTCCRTCTTGACAGAATTGCAGAGTTCTGGAAGAGTTTGAGAACTACTGTGCAAATACTTCTAAGGATAAGAGTCTGGTCACTTTGCCTGCTGTTAGCCCATGTTTTAATAAAGAACTAAATGAAAGGAATATAATGCCAGCCAGTGTTGTGAAATGTTGAGTGCATATGTATTTTTATCAGATGGGAAACTAGTTTGTTAAGTGTGTCCATGGAATACATGGAMATTTCTGCAAAGCTTTTCAATTTGTGCTGAAACATCACGATCAATAAACGATGAGTAAAATTAACATGGCACAAATTAAATGGATCAAAACCTCAGTAACTGGTACATCTCAAACCAGTGTYTCCTGGTGGATTTGTGAGGGTCCTAAACAGAGGGTCCTTCATAGTGGTGGAGAAAGGAGGAGTAGTTCCAGGGGCTAACAATCAGAGAAGTGTGTTCAGACTGCAGTATAAGAGGGGAAGGTCTTACCTGGGTTTGGAAGTTTTGAAGGTTTGGGGAGGGCTGTCCTTGTGTGGAAGGTTTTGAAGACAGGGTGAGCGTGTTTCTGAATCAGAGTGGGGATGTGGTGGCAGAAACCGGACTCGGTCCCATAGCCTGCATGGTGCTAGCCAGGGAGGCTGGTCCTGTGGCCTCTCCTGCTTTGTAAGTCCAGGAACCTATGATTCATGATATATCTAGATTGCTCTTCAAATGATACATCGCTATTCTGCTTTTAGCCACCGTGCAAAACCCGCCTGCATTGCTGACCAAAAAGATAAACGCGTGTTCTCACCACTGCCTTTAAGAGGTCCTTGCTCCTGGATGGAAGCCATCAGCTGCAGTTGTTGCTTTGCTCTTTAGTTTAACCTCCTGCCTATGCTCAGTGTTGGTAGCCCGAAGAAAGAAGTGAGTAGGTCTTAAGCTGTGGRAAATAGTGGGAAAGCAGCGACAAACCTCTCTGGGTACAAAGGAGAGCTACTCAGGTGCAGGTGCAAGTACAATGGAAAATGCAGATASTCGACTGCCCTGCTGTAGGCAAGCGGTGTTTAAGTGGATTGTGGTGTTCCAGAGCTTTATCTGAGAGCCTGGCAGCGCTGGGGTGAGGGAGTTGTGTGATACAGATAGCCAGCCAGTAGCGGGTATAGTCAAGTGCTCACACCTTGAGAGAGAAGCTTCTGTTTTCCTTCTCTAGTGAATTTGATTTGCATCTCTAAATTATGTGCTATTCCTGCAAGTAGTGATTTATTGCTTGATAGAACGATGATGAAATCTTGTATTTTTATGTTATATATTAGATTTTTTTCCCAAGAAAATCCAGACTTTTTTGTTGTGTGCGTGTATGTGTATAAAAACTAATTTCAGACAGCTCAACAGTTAGGAAAGTTAGGTGCAGGCTTATCTATAAATGAAGAAAATTTGTTGACATGCAATAAATTAATATAAAATTGTTTTTTTGGTTAAGCCTTTCCTTGTGCATTTTTTTCTAGTAGTTTTACATGTGTGTTCAGCACGTTTCCTTATTTCTCTCTAGCACTGGCAATGGGAGAATGACTGACACGGGAATCAAAACAATCCCCTGCAACTTTGGAGATGGGTATTTGTGTCTGGCTGTGCCGGAGATTCCTTGTAACCCAAAGCAAGGCGGTTGATGCTGTTGCACGTGTGTGTCATTATCCGAGGGCATGGAAATCCATGTTTGTGTCCCTGAGATGATACAAAACGAGGCCCTGGCTGGGGAGGAGTACTTTGCTCGATGCGTTGTTTCTCAGCACAACACCCCTTGTGTACTTGGGTGTACACTCACACTGCACATGAAGGGAAGCAATGTCCTTAATAGGGTTGTTTTCCTGAACTCAACCTGACAGCAGCCCCCAGCACCTGCAAGGAGGTATGGAAGRCACTGCCAGGCTCCTCATAGCACTCTGTGGCAGGAGGACAAGGGGCGATGGGCATGAGCTGAACCAGGAGAGGTTCAGGCCRGCTGCGAGGAGCAGCTTTTCCCCATGAGGACAGTGGGGCAGGGGCCCTGGTGGCCCAAGGGGCTGGACACTGTCTGTCCTCAGAGGTTTTCGGGATCCAACTGGATGAAGCCCTGAGCATCTGAGTCAGACCTCAGAGCAGGAGGATGGGCYSGAACCCCCTGAGCTCCCTCCCGGCCCCGCTCCTCCTGGGGTCCTGTGGGCCCTCCTTAGTACCTGGAGGTATCAGCRGTGCCTGGACACTCCGGAGCGGGGCTGCTGCGGGTGTGAGCTTCTGAACTGCGCTTCTCACTCCAACTGAATGCTAATGCAGGCACCTATGAGGAGCCAAGTCTTCCCCCTACAAAACCACCACCACCAAAAACCACTYGGGTTGCCTCACTCCAACTAATCCTGCCGTTTGTTATTTTCTTTTGTACTCCTTTCTGTTTTTCTGTTTCTGCGCCTCTTAACTTTATCATTTCTTTGCGTCTTGGCTGTTCTTTAGAGACTTATGTATATTATGCTGTCTGTCCTACTGTTCCTTCTATGGCATTATCTCAGTCTTGTGCTTTTGCAACCTGATCTTTGCAGTGCTCTGTTGTAAATCCCTTGAGGAGAACTTCAGCTGCTGCTATATTGGCTTGAGGCTGTGGCTGTAGTTAAGACACCGTCTTTTCTTATGCTATAGAATTTTCCTGTCTTAAATTTTCTCTGCTATCCAATTTAAAAACTGCTTTATCCTGTTTTGTAATATCTKGTGGGTTGTTTTCTATCTCTCTTCTCTTTGACTTTTTGAAAGGTAACATTTGAAAAGGATCAGAGTTTTTGCAGAAAACTAAGAAACCGAGTCTGGCTTGAAGGAGCAAAGAATGTACAGCTAAACAATTTAGAAACTGGATGGGAAAGAAAGCCCATTATCTCCCTCTGGAATATGAGAGTCTCCTTTCTGATACCCTTTTATCTTTCCTGAAGTSTGTATTACTGGCGTTCTGCTTGGGAGAAGTTAATTCATCAACATTTTGGGCTTATTTTTCCCCTTGTCCCTTTTCTTAAAGGTACCTACCTCATATCTGAGGACAAAAAAAGAAGCCAAATCTTTGCTCTGCCCRCTGGGTCCGCCATGGCCATACAGGTCTCCCAGCTGCCCTGGTATTTGCTTGTGGAAGCTCCTCTGTTTCACAGGACATCACATTCACATCACATTCACAGCCTGCTCCCCTCTGCCTTAGCTCCCTCTCCATTGCTTAGTTCTAGTGATGATGGGGGAGGCTCCTACAGCCTCTGCATCCTTGTAGGAAAGTCCTGCCTCCGATTTCTGCAGGTTCTCCTTGAAGAGGGGTTGTGTTTCTCTTGCTTGTGATATCGTTTATCACCTGCCTGCAATGACTTCTTTCCTTCATGCTTTTCGTTCTCCTAAGGTTTGTGTGCTGTTGAGCTCTAACTGCTCTGATGTGCTACAGATAATGTTTTTTAAGTTAGATCCACCAGTGTTGGTGTTTGTCAGTTGTATCGTAGAAATAAAGGTTCATAGAGGAGTCTTGTTGCTTTGCTTGGAAACCTGTGTGTGATGTAGAGTGGTTTTAAACTATTTGTTTGGACTTGAGTTCGTTCTGCGTGAGTGATAGGAAAACAGCCTCCCCTGCCTTTTTCAGACTGCCCTTGCCCCCTGTCTCATTACTGTCCTGATCCTAAGTGGGCATTTAGCTTATCAAGAGTGCTAAGTAGTAAAATCCATTTTGGCTGAATTACTTGCATAAGAACCAAAAAATAGAAGGCTACATTTCATGTAAGGTTAAAAGACACAGAGATTTTACTGCCTTTTTTTTTCTTCCCTTGTTTTCATTTTGACTTCACCTCTGGTGTTCTTGTCTTTATTCTTCCATTTCCTGATCTCTAAGATGTAACAGCTTTTCTTGAAGCATCCTTTATTTCTTTTATGTTTCCTGTTTAATCTTACTCTCCTCTTGAAACCTTTTTCTTGGCATCAGCGTTCATTCTGATGAACTGGTTTTGTTCCTTTTGGGTTGGCAGTTTGGCATCCATCAACGGCTTGTTTCRGTCTGTTACCTTTCCTAGTTTTACCTGGGGTTTAATTTGTCTGGGGGCTATTGTAAGTGCACTGTGTGGTAAAGCTGCCTTTTCTTTTTTCAGAATACAGGTGTTTAGGTGATTGCAAAAGTATTCTTAAAATCTGAAATTGATTTAATGTAGCAGATGTATATGGRCAAATACATTGTAAATTGGTTTAACTTACATCAATGCTAACAGTGAAAAATATAATGGGAAAAATCATTGTTTTAGTATCTGAACAGCTGGATCTATTTTGAAAAGGATTTTTTCATTTTGCTAGGGAAGAAAGAAAAAAGAAAAAAAGGAGAATTCTGTTTCTGAGCAATATTTCCAGGATCAGCTAAACAAGTATCAGGAGTCAGATCGTATCATGGCACTGGACCTGTATATTTGCTTGCACTTATTAAAACCTGTTTGGAGACKCGTGCGGGTTGTTCGTCAGTAGCTGCTCCGCGTTCCCCTTGCTGAGATAGGGCTGGTCGTTGCTGCGGTTGAAGCGTTGACCGCGGTAGCTCTGCGTGAATGGGGAAGCTCCTGCTTGGCGGAGCGGAAGGCTAGAGAGGCGTGAGCCGAGTTACCCAGTGGCTAGTACCATAGGACGGCATTGATGTCACAATTTGCAATTATGCCTAAACTTTTATTCAGAGATTTCAAACAGTATCTGAAGATGGCTGAACATTTGCCATTCCTGCTTCACAGGTTGGGAAGCTAAAGCACAAAGCAATCAGTAACTAGCAAACAAACTGTGCTATGAAAAAACAAGGGGCTCTTTTCCATGTCTGAGATACATTTTTATTTTTATTTTGGGAATCTCCTCAAACCTCTTTTCAGGCATTTTGAATGTTTGCTAGTCTTCTAGAATTAATCAATCCTCAGAAGTTCCCTTTGGATATCTTGGAAATGGTTCTAAATGCRTCTTTTGGGGAGTGAGTGCCCTGTGGGTAAACGGTGCAGAGGGTCTCTGCTCTTGATGCTCAGGAGGAGCAGGCTGTAGAGCAGGCTGTGTCCACGTGAGGTACCACCTGGTCCCAGTGACTCGCGGGGGCGTTATGCCCTTGTGTCCTTCAGTGTATCATCGTCTTTGGATCGTTCGTTCTTGGTTCGAAGCCCCCGGGGTTAGGTGAGGCAGCGTTGCTGCTGYGTGTGCTGCGGGCATGGCCCTGGCTTGGGCTGTGTCCAGGTGTGTGAGTGCCAGGCCTCCTGGAGCAGCAGCAGCGGAGAAACACGGAGCGAAGACAAACCTGCAGTTTGACCATCCCTTCTGAGCGGGTTCAGCTTGGGCTGCTGAGGTTTGGGTTGGAGGGGAGAGCTTGTTTTACCTCTGCAGGGACTTCGACAGCAAGCTAACGCGTCTGGAGTTCGGACAGTGAGGAGGACAGGCGATGGCAGCRAGCAGACACGTCCCAGCAGAGAGCAAACAGGCAGGTTTTGGAAGCCTTGGCAGCTGTGTTCTCCTTCTGCCAAGTCTGCCCTCCAACCACGCTGCTTTTTTTTGCAACAACTGCGTGTGGTGGGTACCAATCTGCTTTGGTAAAGCTGGATTTATCTGTCCTTGGAGAAATGAAATGATGGAGCGCTAGCGTTAGTATGCCGGGGTGAGCTCTTCCCAGCAGAAACAACTCCAGCAGCAGCATCTGCTGAAGACRTCACAGCTCCGAAGGGAAAGTGAAAGCCCAGAGGGAATTAATGGTGAAGCAGGAACCCTGGGAGAGGAGGAAGGTGCCGACCAAGAGAGATCCGTGAGCCGCTGGGGCCGGGCAAGCCCTGGCGGGGGCCGCTGGGGCTCAGGCCGGGCTAGCAGTGACGTGGTCAGGGCTGCTTGTCCTGGCCAGCAGCGAGCCACAGTTTTGTGTTTCCTGAGTTTTCTAATTCCTAACTAAGTGCTGAATCGTCTGGCATGTGTAGGATGACATAACTTCTGGCTGGAACCTTATTTTTAGTCTGTTAGTGGACCTGAGTATTTCCTGCAAGCTTCCTAGGCCCTTTCGGGGCTTGTGTGTTGTGTTCATGAGGGTTGTTTTGTGTCCAGGGCTGCTAGAGGGAGCTGCAGCGTTCTCCTTATTCCCACCGGTGACAGGTCTTCCGCCTTCTCCCTGCTCAGGTGCTGTCCCTTAGGGCTGTTCTGTGACCTTTTACATGGACTTTGGCTCTAAATGTGCCCTGCTGAAAATGGCTTATGTTGTCCAAAGAAGCAAAAAAGAGGCAGTATTGGATTGGTGCAAGAATTTTCCTGCTAACATGAAAAGGTTTTTGTACCAACATGATCATCGCTAAGGAGGAAGCTGTGGGATTTTCTTCCAGCTGACATGGTTTAGGTGTAGTCTGAGGCCTTGTGGCCTCGCCTGCACTTTTTACTTCATTAAATAGAAAATTATAAATGATAYTGACGCCACTGTTGTTTTTAGCAATTCTGAAGTTGTTGAAATTGCTGCTTTACTTTGTAAATAGATTTGGTTTCCTACTAAGTCAATGAAATAATATGAAAGCATGATCTMTTGGTGTCTTTTCCATTAACCTGTTTCAGGCAAATGTCAAAATACTTAACTGCATGATTCCTTTAAGCATTATGTGCCTTGGTGACGATAAAATGTTTGAATCCGTCTTGTATTTTTGATTTCCTTTAAGAACAAGAAGATTGAATAATGCCTCAGTCGTACCTTATTTGTCATTTTCATCAATAATGTGTAGGGTGGCTGCSGCCAGGTAGTGTGTGCCTTAGAAATATCAGGGCAGTTTTACCTTAATCTTAAAAGACTAAAAGCAAAACACCAAGAATTTGATTTTAAAACTGATAATCTTATTGTTTGTTCTAGGAGAAAAGACTGAAAGAAAAAGCAGCAAGGAGAGAAGCCAGGAACATGAATGCAGAGGTAAGGGCTTTTGATGTTTTCATCCTGCTAATGATTGCAGACTTGTGAAGCTGCTTTTCAATTACTSCATTCCTTTAATAAACCCTGATTTAGATAATGACTCGTCAAAAATATTTTCTGTTTCTTTTTTTTTCTTTTTTATTCTCTTGCTTTGATCTGGTTATAACGACCCAGGGTAGAAAGAGATGCAGTAAGCACATACCCATTTTCTTGTTTATTTGGTCCGTTTGCTTGGTTCATGATGAAATGAGAGTTCACTGCACTGATTTTCCAGAATATGGACACTGTAATGTATGGGTTTTTTTTATAGTGTGTCTCTTTATGTTGCGCACACAGAGTGACCATGGCAGTTTGCCATGGTCTTGCTCTTGGCAGTTTGCAAAGGTCTTACTCCCTTGAGTAAATCCATGATGTTCTGTGTTGGATTCTTCTRAGCTGGCCAGGCCCTGAGAGACTTAAGGATAGGGAGATAACTTGTACTGTAGTTTGGAAGTGGAAAGTAATTACAGTTGAAGATGAAAAGCCAAGTCGTACCCCAAGCATTAAGTAGGATTCTGTCTTCAAAGATGGCAGGCTATGAGAGCTGCTGGCATCACGACTCCCCAGTCAAGCCATAGAAATTTTCTGTGTGTAATTGAGTGTATAGAAAATGCACACTTTGTAAAGCATTGAGCAAGTATTTAGGAAAATTGTGGATTGAATGATTAACAAACATCTTAATTATAGGGAGAAAACATTGCTCAGACCAGGCTGTCTCACAGTTAATGTTCAAYGGCTTGTTAATTTTGCTTCTTTTTAAGGATAAAAATCACCCCAATGTCATATTAYCTGCCAGCTTGGGCAGTAACCCATGCCTTTCAAAGGAGTCTGGTTTTATATACTTCATCCTACTCTTTGCTAATCAAATGAATCTCTCTTTGAGATTTGAATTAAAATGTTTGAAAATGAATTAAGTTGATTTCTTTTAAAGAATTATCTCTCTTTGATCTGTGAGCGTGTGCATATACATGAGTTAAGGGCAGAGAATTTTATAATATAAAATTGCAATTTGATATCATCCTAGAGTGCGACACCTGCAGTTTAGATTCAGGTTTACTGTTTCGGCRTGACAGTGACACACTCCTTTGGYGGGTGTCCTGTGTAAACCTGCTGTTCCTTTGGCTTAGCTCTCTCCCCGAGCTGCCCGTCTCACTCCGTGCAGGCAGGTAGYGCCTCGAGAGCCACTGCGACTCCTCTGACCAAGGCAGCTCCGAGGAGGGACTTGGGCTTCRTRTATGTTACAATAAACAGACAAAAAAATTAAAWCCRTGAAGCAGGCATCCTGTTGAAACAGAAACCAGTTTAAAAACGTATAAGCTGCCTGAATCAGGAGTTGAGACACTGTTGTGTGTTCACTGGTGCCTTCAGAATAGGGCTGCTGCAAGACGTGCTTCCTTTGGCAATTATTTGCAGTTTTAGCAGCTGGAGGAGGACTAGATCAACAGGTACAAACTGCCCATGACTTCAAAGCGACTGTGGTCGTGTTTGATTTCACTGTTTCTACATACTTTATTCTGATTATTTATTATTTTAACTGTTTGCTATTGGGTTTTTTGTTTGTTTTGCTTTGTTTTTTAATAATAATCTGTAGCCCAGAGAGTTTACTTATCAAACTACTTGACTAAAAGTCAAATTTCTGTAATCTTTCACATCTTTACTAATATAAATAATTAAAGGGCGTTTAAATCTCATTTGGATTGTACATTAGAGGTGAAAGCTGCAGTGCAGCTAAATATGGCTTTATTTCTCGTTTAGTGAGTTGAGTGTTTTGCTATTCTGTGCCATAGAGGAGTCCTGATGTGTTAGGTATTCTGAAGTRAGGAAGGGTTTTTGTTTTTAAGAAYRTGAATTTTCTGGTAAAGATATTTACTAGGGGTGTTTGAGAAGGTCTGTCAGATGGGAAGAGGACTAGAGCAGGGGTCAGGATAAGATGCTGTTTCYGCCTCCAGATTTGCTTTGGGATCCTCAGCTGTGAACATCCAACATGATGCAAAAAACACAACCATGTTCTAGAGGGCATCAGCATCTGCTAGAAGGAGTTTGGGCAGTGCCTGTGAGCAGGGCCACGAGGCAAATTGTGCTCAGCCATGGCAGGATCAGTCCAACCATTGACTGCCCTGTAGCAACTGCAAAAGTGGAACTACTCATGTRCTAGTTAGCTAAATTGTGTTTTACTTTTATCTTGACATCTTCCTATACCTGTTTCTTGCCCCTGCCGATATTCAGTCATGCTGAGAATAACCTTTCCAAGCATTTGATTTTTTTAAGAGATTACAGTGCAAATTGTGTAGTCTGGTGGTTCYACAATTTTCATCTGGCTAGTTGCTTAGTAAAATTATAGAGTGTTGTGAGTTTGACTGTAGGTGGTGACAGTAACTTGTGTTTGGTCCTCAGTTCCTGTGCCGTGCAGGCTGGGTAAGTTGATCAGGGTAACAAAGCTTTATACTTTACGACTTTATATTTCATGAGCTTATTTTCCTCTTTGGGTTATTGCATCAGTCACTTTATTCATTATTTTCTTAGAGTCACAGTCTTAAAAGACTCARCCACTGAAAACTGATTGTATTGCGTGTTATAAAAGTAATGTAGCTCTCCTGGGTAATTTGCAAATCCCATGTATTTGTCTGTATGGATTACTTGCTTTATGGCAGGATGCACACTCCTGATAGGATTTTTGAGCAGAGGCAGAGATCACCTCCCTTGACCTGCTGGCAACACTCTTCCCAGTGCATCCTGGGCTGCCATTGACCTTCCTGACCACAAGGGCATGTTGCTGGCTCATGGTCAACTTCTTATTTACCAGGACTCCCAGATCCTTCTCTGCAGAGAAAAGGAAATGTTCAGGAGTAGATACCTGCCTACATCACATCACATCACTTCAAGGTGCAATCCTCCAAACAGCATTGTATTTTTCTCTCCATGTGCCATGTTTTGTTGAGATCTTAACCAAAAAATACTGACTTCCCCACTCCTACCTCTAGTCTTCTARGGGTCTTCTAGTCTTCTGTTGGGTGCTTAACCTTAATGTGATATATGAGATACATAAGTAGGTTGCATGTAGCTCAAGKCATTCTGCCCAGTAGCAAAATTCAAATGAGAAAGGGACTTCTCATGGACTCATGGCCAAGAATCCATTGGGAGAAAGAAATATCATCTTCAAAATGTGCTGAAAACTGTGTATCCACTGTATATGATTACGGGAAGTTACGGGAACTGACTTGCACTTATGCCTTGAGTTTCCTTTTCCTCTCCTAGCCCACAAGCTCATGAGTAGGCTGGAGATGTCAGATTCCCTGTGTAAGGAAAAAATCATTTCAGCAGAGAGGGGGGTTTATGGGAGTGAAGGAGGAGGATTTTGGCCTGTGCCTTTTGTGAACACTTGAAACCAGTGGTTCCCAAAYCTCTTTGAGTTCATTACTAAATATTTTTGGGATTGTCTTATGGAGAGCCCTGCACCCTAATGATCAATGGTGAAGGTGAAAGTGTTCATGTTCTGGTCACTTCTTATGATCCAGTGGAGGGTGCTGAGGAACCTTTGCATTAGATCCCGGTGATTTCTGCAGCTCAAGCAGGGTTTCAGGGTTAAGTCTTTCCAAGGGTCTGGATTGTGGATTGTGCAGTTCCTTGTGTTCAKGGAAGATCTCAGGAGAGAGACTCTAGGCTCTATCTTCTTACCACTGTTTGATAGTTACAAAGAACTTAAAATTGTTCCCCCTTAACAATTGTTCATGACTCCACAAACCCAAAGGTTAATAAAAATGTAGCTGAGCAGGTCTGCTCAACTACAGATTCCTCCAGTGCCTCTTGTGTGAGGAGACTGCAACTGAAATTGCCYTGGGAGTTAGATAAAGTTACACTCCTTAGAGGAAACAAATGACTTACCGTAAGTTTAGAAGTCACTGTGGTCTGTAAACACTTGAAAACACTATCCAAATTGTACTAGCAATTGTGATTTTTAAACTTGTTTTATAACTATGTGTTTCATAGTTTCAGAATTTCCTTATGCTCCATGAAGGAACAACATAATTGGGTATTGAAGGAATGTGACATCMATATTTTAAAATACTGATTTAGTAATTACAAAAAGGTTCTTATGGCAGAATCACAAGCTCAGGTTCAAGTTTTATAGTGCGAACAGGAATCAGTGATTCTGAACTATCTGTATTGTGACATATTTTAAAAATCAATACTTAGGTTAACGTTTATAAGCAGATAGTATRTGCCTCTATAGAAATGTCATGTACATTTTGCTTATTAGAAGTAATATGCTGATGATTCCATGTAATATGGCACTTAAATTGTTTTAAGCTATCCTAAACTCTGTCTTTTTGGCATGTAATGTAATCAAATGTATGTAATCATATGGATATTTCTGTCCTGGACATGTAACAGAGAGGGAGGCCTGTAGATTGGTTAGCCTGSTCACACACCTGTGAACCTCCTCAGYGYAACACCAGYGTGTGCAGAACTCTGAGTGTCCTTGCAAGAAGAAAACAGTGGGAGTTAGCCACAGCGGTTGAATTTTGGGAGCAAAAAGTTCCCGACTGTTGTTTTCCATCATTTGTGGTAGGTGATGATGGCCCCTTGCTCTGTGCGCAGGCAGCTGCTGATGCACCAGGCACAGGGGGTTTTTGGTGCAKTCCTGACCAGAGCAGAGGCCGAGGGGGGCCCTTGCACGTGCTCCCTTATCCCCAGCCCCTCYGCAGGCAGGGGCTGCCCAGCTGCGCTTCATTATGGAGCCATTTCCCAGATTAATAGAGCATTTAATCAATGCAGTGTCTTTGGTAGCATTGCAAGATACARTTTGTATTTAAAAATACAAAATATACACATATGCTTATTAATTTAGGGCTTTTTTCATTTGTACTTCAAATGTGGCTGATACCAAAATGTAGATTTCCAAAAACTTTGGAATGTACCTCCTGAAAGTCAGAAAATAATACCTATGCCTCAGGATGCTCTCATATGTTTTGGAGGAGATGCTGCACTTTACCCAGAGGTGCCTTCATTAATTTTTCATGGCGACCTGTAAAACTGACCCATATGAAAATTGCAGTATTTTCCTGTAGTGAGATTTTGGTAGGAAGGCAAAGGCAAATGGCCTTTGACTTTGGAATCAAGCCCTTGCATACTGGTTTAATARGTTCAAAATAAATATTTTGCAAATGAGTGATAATTAAATGAGTATTTGTCAATCATAACTGAAGATAAAGTCTGAAGACTTAATAATTTATGATATGAATTTGACCTTTTCTCAGGTGAGAGGGTGTTTGAACACAGATAACTCTTTCCAGTTGTGTTAAGGCAGCCTCTGAACTGTGTTAGTAAATTCTATCTGCTGGATTTTGGGTTGCTGGCAGCAGTGCTGGACATACTGGAGTGCTCAGAGAGGCCTCTACTCGGTGCAGCTTCGCTTCATCACACGCTGGTCTCCGCTCACCTGTGGCCTTTCTGCAGAGAAACAGCGTTTCCCCTCGGGCACCTCTGCCTTCTGTCCCTTGCCCTGCGCGTGTCTTTTCTTCACAACAAACCTCCATATTCTGGGGGAGGCAAGGCTTCTCCCGCTCATTAAAGCAGGTTTATTTTCCTCCTTTRTTTTCTTCCTTCGGGGGGAAAGAACAGAAGGAGGGTGGGGGGCTTGAGGCGTCTGTGTGAGTGGTGGGTTGTACAAGTGGGTGCTGAGGAAATGATACTGAGAGAGGAAACAGGAAGAACTGCTTTGGRTGCAATTTATTTTGGCCTCTAGAAGATTATACCATGATTGCCAAAAGAGATGTTTAAATAACTTCAACTTCAAAATCATCCTATAGAGTCCATCAAATCAGGTTTTTTTATGCAGAACTTGCCTGATGCCTGAATTTCCTGTTTTCATCTATATGTTGCAGTTTTTATTCTTTTTTTAATACTCAATTGATAATCTGATTAGTTAATGTTACTGCTTTTTGGTAGCCTCTGATAAAAGGAATGTCTCAGTTCCCCTGCATGTCACTTACATCTTACCTTCCCCAGGAGAAACAGCATGTTGGCTTCGGTCTTCCCACCATCTGCATTTGTTAAGGAATGTCACCTTCAAGAAGCATTGAAATCTGATCCTTCAACAGCTGACCCTCTGCTCTGTTACATTGTCATTTCCAAGCTTATGAGAAAGAAACAGGAAAAAATATTATTTCCCTTGCRATCTTTTTTTATTTTTAGATATTTGGTTAGAGTTCTGATGGAAGGTGAGTGTGGAGTTAKGAGAATAGATGGATGGGATGAAAGTCCCTTGTCTTTCTGCTATTCAGCCAAGGACAAAAGCTTTGTTGTCTTCCTTTTCTGCAAGTGACTTGCTGAAGTTTCTAGGTTAATGCTTGCAAAAAACATCTCCAGCAGCTAAGCACAACTCCAGGAGGAYTGCACTGTTAATTCAGTGCTCTTCAGGGAGCTTTTCATATCTAAATAATCCTTATAAGTTGGGTAGTGTTGCAACAGGATCCTTAGAGCTATTTTAACTTCATTGCTGAGCTTTAGCGCTTTCCAGGTGTTACAGAAGAAATGTTTTTCTTTATTTCAGGAAAAGAGAAAACCCCAGCGCGGTGTTTTAGCGTTGAGGGAGTGCCTGGGTGTAGCCCTCTCCTTCCTGCCCGCCTCCGCCGTGCGCGTGGGCGCGGGAAGGGGCCGCGTCGCCCGCTCCTCTCCACGCCCATCGTGCAGTCGCACGGGGCGCGCGGCAGAAGAGCCCTCCTGTCGCTGCCGGGCCGACGATGGTGGCTGAACCCCACCACCGTAGCTCATATATGTTTTTCCATTCAAATGCACATTGTATCTATGGGCAACATCTGTCTGGGCAACGCATGCAGAAAAACATAAGCCTGCAAAAAACATACAGAACTCTGTGTTTTGCTGAATACCAACGTGTATAACCAGGAGCAAAGGCTTTTCCTCCTGGGCTTCACAGCTCCACTCTAGCACGAGGTTGATGTTTTCATGTTAACTGCACAGCTGAATCTCCTGTAAGTGTCCAGAGGGCGAAGGAGTGCCCTGGGCCATTAGYTTTGGACTTCCATCCTGCTGCTCTTTCTTCTTCCTCTTGATTAATAAAAATTCCAGAGACTCTGGAAGATGCTGTATTACATTACACTGGCATATTTAAGCCTAATTACTCTGCCCTTTGTAGTATCATGATATTCAAATGTGCTGAAGTAGCACATTGTTAAGTTTAAAAAAGAAAAAAAGGAAAAGGCAGATCTAGAGTGATACCAGCTCTCCTTTCTTTATATGTTTTCATCTCAGTAAACACAACTGTTGTTTAAAGTCACTRTTTATGATATGTCACTTGTGAATGCTCTCTGCTGTGATGTGTTAATATCGCCTTGTTGCCAGAATTAAAATTTCTCTCCTTCTTAGCACAAATTTTCAAACTGTTCTACCAAGCTCACTTGCTTTGTTCCAGAAGCAGACTCCATATATGTTACAAGCAGCAGATCAAGCTTATTAGACTGGTTCTTTGTGGTGGTTCTTGCCTTGGAATGCCCCTCGGGTGCTTTTATTACTATACTTGGAAATGAAATTTTAAACATCTTAACATTTTTCTCTGTCTCCTGCTGCAATSCTGAAGATGAGGGAAACCCAAACCAGACTCCAGAGCTAACGACGTGAGGTTTGCAGCAGCGCTCTCACAAAGCTTTTAATTAAGAAGCTGAAATTCTGTCTGTGTTGGCCTGCCTTCATCTGCAAGCAGCCCCGTCTGCTGAGAAGTTTGTTTGTTTGTAAACAACCTGAGTATTTGTGTGCTGCAGTCCTGGCTGTATAAATAGGGTGCAGATGACTGCGTTTCATAAACAAGCTGGATCAGAACTCTTCAAAGTTCTTTATTTTGCATGCAGACTTCCTTCTCCTGGTTTTGCTCTGAGCCTGCTCCCTTCTGCTTATTACTCTTGCTTAGAACCTGGGCCGGGGGTGCAGGGGCTCTGCCTTGCTGCACGTCTTAGGAATGAGCTTCTGAAGAGTGAATTAATTGGCAGATGAGCCAGTGGAGTCTTTCAGATGTGCTTAGATGCTGCTGCCATCCTCACAAAGCAAGGAATCATAGTTGGTTTTAAATTAAGCAGCTCTGTTTTCTCAGCATCCCCTCTGTTTATATTCTTGGAATGTATTGCTTGCAGCGTTGAGCGTAGTCTGCTATATCTAGCGTGAGCAATCATAATTGCTGCGAGTGATGAAAATTGATTTGTGCAATCAGAAAACCATTATCTACACTCTGGCTGATAATCCTGCAGTTGCCAACGTTTTAAAATTCTTCTGGTGGCTGTTTCCACAATTCTCCAGGGTCATGTAGGCACCAGGATTCCAGCTGCTTTCTGCTGAATTTTAAATGCGCATTAAAAGGAAAGGAAAAAATTCTCCTGACTCCCTCAACATTTTCCTCAGTCAGATTTTAAAGCTCTGGTGTTTTATCAGATTCCTTCTTTCTGATACTTTAGGTCAGCAGTGCAGTATCCCGTGTTTTACCACTGCAGTGCAATCTTTGTAACGCTGTTCAAGAACAAAATAGCTGTCAGATGCATTGATCACACTACACAGTTTGCTGATGGAGGCCTCCAGACCAGTAACCAGCACGAGTTGTTATTTACAGCACGGGGAGAACTGCTCCTGTCTCCGCAGCCCGAGCAGCGCCTTCCTTCGRAGGGAGCCCATGAGGGCTCCCGGAGTCTCCTGCGTTGCCTCCAGTTTGYCCTCAAGGTTCCTTTTCCTCGTGGCAATGCGAGATTTTATTTTTGCATTTTTCCTGTTTAATATTGCCTGTTTGTTTTTCTCTAGTCTTTTATGAGGTTTTCCTTTAGGTTTCTCAGATTCTACCTTCTCGTTTCTCCATCCTCTTTTCTGCTTTTCCTGAAGGAGCTGAATTCAAACTGCTACTATTTTTCTTCGGTTGTTTTTTTTTTGTCATGTGGAAACTAAGAGTGGAAACAACAGAGAGCAACTAGAAGGAAGGTAATACATCATCGGGGAGCAAATCCTAAGAAATGCTTAGTTATTTTAGGAAAAAGTTTTTCCCCAGGAGCGCGTGGGCTGCGAGCCGCACTCTCCTTAATGGCTGGCCTTATGTCTAGCACTTGACTACTTGAATTTCACACATTTGAGAGCCATCTCCTGACAGACCCTCTGGACCGTGGATTCCCAGAATATTTGGGTTTCATTCCTTGCTAACATGCTTTGGGAAGAGGGGTTGCATCCTGAAATAGTGTGGACTTTGCTTGTCTGGATTTTTTTTTTTTTTTTTGATAATGTGTAAACTCTCCTGTAAATTGTGTCGGAACTGCCATGGAATAACATGACACCCAGTTCTTTGAAAAGGCTTCTGTGGGAGGTGTGAACCTAAGGGGCCTCCCCATAACTGTGGAACTGGACACTTCTGGTCCTCTTCAGTTCACAAAGACTGGAGTAGGAAAAGGTCCAGCAACATGAAGGAAAAAGAAAAAGCTGAAATTCCTGTAGAAAGAAGACAGTTGAGGCCAGATATTAAGTCTTTGCCTAAGCTATTGAGACACATTAAGTACCTTTATTAATCTTTTCATAGGACAAATTCCCGCATTCTTTTTAATTCCGGCTGAAATCAAGCTCATGGTCAGCTGCATGCAATGCTGCAGAATTTAGCCCTGTGAGAGATTTGAACTAAGTTTCCTCTTCACCTTCCAGCAGTCCCTCTGTGCAGGAGGCCCTTACAAATGGGCAGAATATTTGCTTGTGAGGTGCATGAGTGGAACGTGACGCACTAGGGCACTGTTCTCAAGGCTGTTAGTCCAAGTCCGGGCACTGGTTGATTTGCAAATATGTTATTTGCCCAACCTGTGAGACTGGGCTTTGCAACTCGGTTATTTAGCTTCCTACTATAATTTCTATTCTTTTTATCCCTGGAAAATGCAGTTTACTGTGAGAGCTGAGAGCTGTGACTTGTCCTGTGTGTTATGGTGAGGTGTGGCTGGGATAAATGTAGGCAAGCCTGGACTCTATGAGCAGCCCTTGCAAAAGTTTTTGTGCCATTACAACCCCTCCTCTTTCTTTGGCATAGTGTTTTCCCTAAAATCTGGAAATAGGCTAGCTAACTTGAGGGTAACTCCTGAGGTGCTTAGTCTTTAGTGCTGATTTCTGTTTCCTAGATAGTCATAGCCTGTCTTGTCCTTCGCTTGCAACTTGTCTGCACTCTCCTCTCTTCTATTTGTGGATTTTTTTTTTCCTTTTTCATTTAGTATTTGGTCTTCCCCTGTCTTTGACCTTCCATTTTAGTGAGGAAGGGAGGAAGTTGATGTCTTCCCATCTCTTCTAAATTGCTATTACATAAATGAAGTTTAGCCATAATAATCTGAGAGATTCTTGTTCTTACACAGTTTCACATTTGGAGCAATGGCTCTGCGAGGCACTTTGTAGCTGTGCAGAGTGATGCTGCTGTTCTGGGCTGCGCCTCTGCGGAGCTCGTGCCATCATTTCCCCAACCACACTTCTCTTTGTGGCCTGGGAGAAAGACTCTCGGGTCTCAGAAATGGGTGACTGGTTTCCCAGAACATAAAACCCCTTGGTTTGTGGCAGATGCTTCTGAATAGATAGAACTGYCTTGAAAGCTGTTGTGCAAAATAAACTTTTACTACTGATAGGTAAGYAAAATGTTTGCCACTGAGGAGACAAATCTCAGGTTAATGCTGGGAGAGAATTTTAGTGCAGTTATTTGCTACTTGATTTTCCATGTAGTTTTAATCTGGATAGCAACTTAGCAGTTTTATGAAGTTCTCCATAATTACGTTCTTTAGGTTACTGTTTATGTGGTGCTGTATTTCGGTGTATTGTTTCAAAAATCAATTTTATAAATTGATGTTCAAACAGATGAATTGGTCTAAAAATGGAGTGAGCAATATTTAGTGGCCTTCAACTTAATTTACACAAGAAGAAAGTGCAATATCTGGTGTGTGTTGCTTTCCTCTGCTCCTTCCTGCTGGCTAAACTGCAGGGTTTGGCCAATGTTTTGTAACAGGTTTAACAAGATTAACTGTAGGTGGACAAGGAAATGTGGTTGGCTGATTAATTACAGTCAAAGTCAACTTAAATTTCCTTAATTTACATCAGTGACGTTTGAGCTGAAAAWTAATTAAGATCATTAGGTTTCGTTTTAAATGATCATCTCAGGCAGTCCATTTTCTTTCATAATTCATGTGCTATTAAAATGTCAAGTTAGTATTTTTACTTTCCCATGCCCTGATATTGTAGTGATTGCATCGGTATTTCTAACACTGGCTCTTAACAAAACTACCCTGTGTTCAAGGTATTCACTGACTTGCAAGATGCAGATAGCTTAGGAAATTCATCCTCAGGCATTTWAGCTTGTGTGGGAAAATACTATGAATATTACAGGAGGTAACYCACTTCTTTGGGTTTGTATGATAATATTATATTATTCTAATTTTTTTAAAATCATTCTTGTGCTGCTGTTGCTATGTTTAACTTAAGAGAATTCTCAAAACTTGAGAGCTGTCAAGTTTACTAATACCTTGTTTTTTGAGCTGCTGCCTGTGTTTTTGCAGCGTTAGGAACCTGCCCAGGGCTTGGAGTCAGCTGGCCGGGGGCTTCCCTGGTGGCTATTGGGAAGCAAAGATACAAAAGCAAGGATACTCTAAGAATTTTAATGTTTACTCAAATGGTAGGTACTGGTGCTTAGTGCTGCTACCAAAGTGGTAGCTTTAGACTTTCCCTTCATTCCTTTTTTATGGTCAAAGATAATGTCTTTTTAGATGTGATCATATGAGTGTTGAGGTCTTTCTATATTGCTTCTSTCTCTTGTAAGGGATGAACATTTTATTTTTATTAAATCACTGTATTTTCRATTTCAGTTAGGTTGTCAGTCATCTAATCATTAGATCTATTTTGAAAAAAATACTTGTGCTTGTTGCTTAAACTTGGTCTTTATTTATGACAAAATACCAGCTTCTTAACTACCCATTTGTCATATCTGAAAATGTGCCCCTAAGAAAAGTGTATTTTGAGCAGTTTTCCTTTAAGGAGCACTTCTCTTTACTCATGAGGTTTCAGGAACATTGGAGGCTTTCAGTGTTACTTCTGACCATATCATTTAACAGCTGCCAAATATAAATTAAATATAATTGGTTTATGTCATATCTTATACACACAATTATGCAACTATTTTCATATTTTATTTCAGTACTTGTTTGCAGTGTCCTTCCTGAGCAGCTTTCTTCCGCAGCTTTTTATACTAGTAAAAACTACTGCGTAATTAATTGTTATCCCCAGAGGTAAAGAACAATATAAAGATGGATATTGTGTCCTTACAGRGGTGAAACAAGATCTGGAAATTGGCCTCACTGAAATAAGGGGAAAAAGTCATCCTATCTCAAAGCCACTATTTTTAGWGTTTGATCTCACCTTAATGCTGTGATGACGGAAGCCATTTAATTTAGTCAAAATGAAAGCTGCACATATAAATATAATACTATGTYGTGGCTGTACTGCAAGGCATCAAAATTCAAAACAAAACTAAACAAACACAGCAGTTTTCCTTCCCCATTCTGTTTCCTCCGTGTGAGCTGTTACCAGCCTCATGGACTTGGAGAAGTTCTTTAGGCTGTTGTCTCCTCTGGCATAACTTTCCACAAAGGAATTAGCCAAGTGCAATAGCCCAAAGATGAGTAAGTTTAGACAAAATTGAGAAGCTTCCCAGGCTGTCGGAAATAAGGAGACTAATTCTTACTCGACTATGAGTAGATAAATTTGTGTTGTGTATTAACTATATATATATATATTTAAATATTTTATATCTATCTGCTAATATGTGTTGTGACTTTGTGAATAATATACAAGAGGGCAAAAGAAAGAGCAGGCAGAAGGGATCTCCGCCAGCAGCTGACCCAGAAGGGAAGGAAGGGCCACGCTCCCTGCGCTCTTCATTTTGCTAATTTTTCAGTGTCCTTGTGCAGGTTCCTGGGATGGGAAGGTTACTGCGGGAAAGGAGTTCAGTTGAGACGGCTGTACGCCATGAGGCTGGATCTGGAATGATGAAACCGTGCTCTCAAGGACTTTGGGATTGATGGTCCCTCAAGTACATTCATCGGCAGAGCGATCCGTTTATGCGAGACACATTTATTTTTCCTGTCGAAAGGCAGACTCTGCTTCAGGAAACCCTGCCCGCTAGGCAGCAAAGATGGAAAGGCACAAAAGGATAATACCCTTCCCCATGTCCCATTTCYTACTTGTTTTGAAGCCCGCAATGTGGTTGCTGGCCCAGACCCTCCCTGCAGGGCCGCTGTCATGCCTCGGGGTGACCGCTTTCATGCGCTCACTTCACAGAGAGGCAGATCCTGACGGTGCCTTTCCATTCTCACCCATGCATCCCTGCTACCCAGATGGCATTCCTATAGTCTGGCTTAGCGGTGCCATTAGGGTGAGGGAAGGGATCCTGCCCCTCTGCTCAGCTTTGGTGAGGCTGCCCCTGAAGTATTGGGTACGGGTCTGGGCTGCTCAGGACAAGAGGGACATGAAGCTTCTAGAGAGGGTCCAGCACAGAGCAACAAAGACGATAATGGACTGGAGCATTAACTCTTCTCAGTGATGACCAGTGACAGGACAAGGGGTAACGGGCACAAGTTGAAACCCAGGCAGTTCCATGTCCATGTGAGGAAGAACTTTTTTGCTGTGAGGGTGCTGGAGCCCTGGAAGAGGCTGCCCAGAGAGGCTGTGGAGTCTCCTTCTCTGGAGATCTTCCAAACCTGCCTGGCTGCCACCCTGTGCCCCGTGCTCTGGGTGTCCCTGCTGGAGCAGGGGGTTGGACTGGATGATCTCTAGAGSTCCCTTCCAACCTCAGCCATTCTGTGATTCTGTATCTGTCAGTTTGAGCTTGATCTGCAGAAAAACACAGCTTGGCCAAGTATATTGTCACTGTGCATGATTCACGCTAGCATTTAGCTGGATGCTCTTTTTATCTACTGAGCTTCTAAAGTGATCTGCTGTGCTAGCTGATTTTTTTTTTTTTCCTGCAAATTTCCGTGTTTTCTTAGTGGTTGCTCCTCTCTTATTCTCAAGATATTATTCATCTTGAAGGTCTTTTCCAACCATAAGGCTTCTGGGATAAGTAAGAAAGAAGATACTTGGTGTTTCCRTTCTTTTTTTCTTTCTTGCTCGCGAGCTAAGCTCACTGTTTTGCTTCTTAACAAACTCTGTGAATTTAAGGCCTTAATTTCTGAGAACTATCTAGAGCAATTGTCCCAGATATGTTGTATCAGACCTTTTTTTTTTTCTGCATGCTTTTCCATTCCCTCTGTCTTATGTGCTGAACGTCTCCATATTTTCTTGTTCATTGTTCTGATTCACYTTGAGTTTCTCTGAGATCTCTGCATTAACAAGCACAGTTTGGGCAGTAAGAACAACTTCAAGTTTAGTCCAGTCACAGGACTCTGGTGGACTGGAATTATAGGCCGTGGGGACAGTGTGATTAGAGTATGGGCACAGGATGTTGGTGGAGGTTAGGCAGGAGGAAGAGGATTAGGAGTTGCACCCCATGCTAAGGGGCCTCATCACTGCACAGAGCTYGCGGGGACTTTGCAAAGCGGGACACACTCAAATCCAGTGGGGCTGGATGTGTGTTCACCTGAGGGTGCTGAAAGAACTGGGCAGTGTGATTGGAAAACCTCTGTTTATCATCTGTGAGAAACTGGGACAACTGAGAGAGGGGCCCTCATGTCCTTAAGGAGGCAGTCTTGTACCCGTCTTTAAGAAAGTCAAGGAATTAGAGAATTAGTCAAGTTCAGGGAATTAGGCTGATTAGCCTTGCCCCAGTCCTTTGAAAGATCATGAAGCTTGTCCGTTTTCAGACATGTTAAGGACWAGAAGGCAAACCATGCTTGATAACCTGTTTCCTTCTGAAATGACATGGTGGTATGTGGACAATGTGGGGTGCAGTGCATGTAATATGCCCTGACTTTAGGAAGGTTTTTTGTTTCCTGCAGTTTTCTCACTTGTAAGCTGAGAAGCTGTGGGATGGTGGAGCAGACACTCAATCTCAGCTCGTGAAGTTCAGTAGGACAAGTGGGGTCCTTCTGGAGTCTCTAGTTCAAGATGGATATGGAGAAAATGATGAGGGTCTAGTGAAGTGTACCAAGGTGCTTTGGAGCCTAGAGCACATACCTATGAGGAAAGGTTGGTTGGGTGGGACTTGTTCAGTTTGAAGGGGAGGCTACAGGTCCCTATAATTAGCTGACTTGAAGAACAGGTACAAAGATGGTGGAGCTAGAATTTTTTTGGTACTGCTGGATGATGTAGCAAGGAACAATAGCCCCAAACTCTGCCTTGGCAGGTTGGAAATGGATATTAGGAGAAACATGTTCACTGGGAAGGTGGTGCTTGGACTGAAGGAAGTTACCCAGAGAGGTGGTGAATCTCTTTCCTTGGAGGTTTTCAAGGCTTAGCTGGACAAAGCCTCAGCTGAACTTACCTGTTGATGGTACAGCTTTGAGTGTGAGGCTGGCCTAGGAACCCTCCAAGGTTTTTCGTCCCCACCAGCATTTCTACAACTTACCATACTCAGTCTGGTTCATCCCAACTTAGAGTTAAGACTTCGAGTTTTCAGTCAGTAGAAGGTGAGCAGATACCAAGCAGTAACTAAATCTGGCACTCAACAAAATGACTGTGCCACCTGCTTGCTCCTCCACAACTCATGTCTTAACACTATGTTGCTACATATGGTATTTTCTTTCTTTAAATAGTTGTGTTTTTCCCAGTAAAATTATACAAAACTTACATAAAGGTCTAAATTGACAGATTTACAGCAAAGAAACAGCTAAAATTAGAAGAGGTAAAAATAGAGGTAGGGAAGCTGTCTGGATGATCTTATCAGCTACAAACTTGAGCTGAATTCTGCTGCGTAGGTTTGCTCTGCTTATTAGGTCATGCTCTATTTCAGTGATAACACGTAGAAAAGAGAAAGGTGTCAGGTTGAAAGATGTGCATTTTTATTTGTACTAAAGTGGCATCAAAACTGACCATGTATGTAAGATGTATTGATGATAAATTGATAATAAATTGGTAAGACCAGGATGGTGGGATTTGGCCCTTGGCAGAAGGGAGATCTGCTGTTAGAACCTCAGAGAAGGAAGATAATTATCAACTTCAAGATATTTCAATATTGATATGATTTTAAATATATAAATATATGGCCCATTGTATTATTGGAGAATGGATTTTTACATCATATTGTTGCACTGGAAGTTTTCTAGTGAGTAAATTTTGTGGGGTAATTTTGTTGGTAAGTGCCTAGTTCATCCATGTTGTAGAAGGGAAGACAAGTTCCTGTATTTAACTTACCTTTGAAAGTGCTGCTGCATGGGCAGGTTACATGAGGACTAAGTTAGGGCCTGTGCTTGCTGCTTGCTGGCTTCTCTGGGTTCATTCGTTCATTTTTTGCTCAGAAAATGCTAGGTTTGCCTCTCTGGGAGGGATCTATCGTGATTAMAAATCAGAAGTTTTCTTACAGATAGGGAAGAGCTGCTCGAAGTCACACTCTGGCTTACCTTAGGGTGTTTTTTAATGTCTCTATTTGCATTACTAACAATACTAGTGATATTAAGAATGATCAGAAAAAAAATGTAGGCAAAGTCTAASTGAATAATACAGATAACATCCGTGACTGCTGATCCATCAGTGTAAACACCAAGTAGGAGTGACATATTTGGAAATACTACAGACGCAGGAGAATAAGGTTTCCCAGGTGCTAAAAAAAAAAAAAAACAAAAAAAACAAACAAAAAAACCCCTATATTTCTTTTTTCCCATGGGTGTTTGTAAGACAATTCCTTGTATAATTCAATAAGCATTGTGTTTCAAAAACATTCAAGTTGAAATTGTTCATATTTTAACAAATTGTTAATTGTATTAGACTGTCAGACACTGAATGAATTAAAGCTCTAAAAGCCTCCTTGGTAGGAACACAAAAGAGTATTAAAAAGACGAATGCAGTCTGCATACGTAAAAGTGTTTATTTTTTCCCTGGGTCACTGAGAGCATTCACTGTAGCTTCAAAATACTTCAGACTTCTGGAATGACACCTCATTGTGTGACTGATGTGAAGATACGTAACAAAATATCAGTTCCTAAATTCTCAAAAGAGAAGGTATCCCATTTGAAATAGTGATAATTTCTCATTGTCTATGAACCATTCTCATGAACCTTGTTTTTAGGTTACTACAAGGCATTGGGACAAACTAAAGTAGGTCTAATGCTCTTGATTAGGGTTGCAGTTAGTATCCAGTAGCCTGAGGAACATACGGACTTCTTTTTTTTTCCTGCACCATCGCATATCTACTTTGTAAATTTATTCACCTGCAGAATCTTTAAAATTCATCTTTTAGGAAGGAAAAGTTCTGTCTTAGTCTGCTATTGGAGCTAAACTTTATGAAGAGTCTTTAAAAGCATTTAAAAATAACCTCTAAATATAGTTTTCCATTTTTTCTATCTGGCAATAGACTTGAATTTTATGAATAAATTTTATTTATCTCTTTGGGCAGTAGCAAGCTCTTTCTCAACCTGAAATTCTCCTGATATTGTACATTCCCCTTGAACAGGCAAATCTTTTAGTGCAGCTTAAAACTAAAAGCACTTTTGTCACTGAATAAAACTCTTGATGTATTGGGTGAAAATGCAATTAAATGAAGTAATAAAATTAATTGTAAATTCATCCATGGTTATGGGGTTAAAATGAAAATGAATCGAAGAAAGCTTGTAGGTGTATCTCCTGCATTAGTGTATTGTAATATAATAATATATTGCCACCTTTAATGATAACATATAGATGCATTTTAATATTAATTTGGTGTCTGACTTCCTTCTGCCTTCTCCTGTAGCTGGATTATACTGGTCAGGACTATGAAAATCTGTTAGATGCCTCCTGGGTGCATTTTGCTCCTGGGCTCAGGATTTCGCTGTTGCTGTACATGGGCCATGCTGGTTAGGATTAGGGGTTTCCTTTTGCCTTTTTGCTTGCAGGTAAAGAATCTTCTGAGAATTTCCATCTAAAAATTCCCACGTGTCACAGGAACTTAGAACAAGCAAATCTTCTTCTATTTTATCATTAGAGTTTTTACTACTCTCTTAAATAGTACTCTAGTATCATCTTAATCTCTTTCTCTTTAAAATAAGTTTAGGGAAAGCTTTTTAGATGTGGCAGTAAGGTGTTTGTTGAGTATTGCAGAACCACACACAGGAGGKCTGAGGTTGGAAGGGACCTCTAGAGGTCATCCAGTCCAGCCCCCTGCTCCAGCAGGGACACCCAGAGCACGGGGCACAGGGTGGCAGCCAGGCGGGTTCGGAAGATCTCCAGAGAAGGAGACTCCACAGCCTCTCTGGGCAGCCTCTTCCAGGGCTCTGGCACCCTCACAGCAAAGAAGTTCTTCCTCACATGGAGAAYGAGCTTCCTGTGTTTTGATTTGTACTCATTACCCCTTGTCCTATCACTGGCCACCACTGAGAAGATTTTGGCCCCCTCCTCCCTACATTCTCCCCTCAGGTACTTRTACATATTGATCAGATCCCCTCTCAATCTTCTCCTCTCCAGGCTAAACAGGCCCAGCTCACTGTGAGATGCCGGATGCAGTGACCAAAGCAAATCCCTTCTCTTCCTGTATTACCCAAATTTCCTCTGCTATCTTACATTTTGCTTTCAAGGAACTGAATTATTCTTTCTAAATTACACATGGTAAAGGGGGCCAGAGTAGCACTCTAGTCATATTCTCTGTTTTTTATCTCTAGAAGAAATTGTTAACTGTTTCAGGGCAGTTCCTATTGGAGCTGCCCACTTTTTGAACTTATCTGTGGGCAGTTCTTATGGGAAAAGGAATTTTAAACATATCAATGTATTAAAAAATGGTGGTATTGTCAAAGTTGAAATACCTGTCAAAGACTTCTCAGTGCAGTGTCCCCTCTGGCCTTGGTACTGCTTGTGCATCTTGTTGATTAGGATGTGATACTCACTGTTCATGTGGAGATGGCAGGACGTGGAGAAGGCAGAGTTACTAAATGCCTTCTTTGCCTCAGTCTTCTCTGCTAGGG
>PTEX01000010.1:7057559-7093997 GCA_003342815.1 Eudromia elegans | reverse complement strand
AGGTCCCTTCCAACCCTAGCCATTCTATGATTCTATGATTCTATGTGGCATCTCCATAGAAATCACAAGCAATTGTCTCAGCCAGGTTCTCTGATATTGTAATCCCCAGTTTCTTGAACCTGTCCTCAGAGCAGATGTTTTTATCTCTTGCTTTTCCTACTGCAAATACTACAAGGCAAAAAAGCTAGAATGATTAATCTCTAAATTTATTTTTGTGTTTTGCTTTTGCACTTGGGATTTCTTCTTGATGCTGCAGATGTGCACGCTATGAAAAGATTTGCTTCTTCGGTGGTTCTGACTTGGGCTTTATCAGTCCAGCTCTGACTGACGAGAACGCAAAAAGCTGAGGTCTGTAGAGCAGCACTGTATTTAAATATATAGAGAAAATAATTATAAAGGAAACACTTTGATACAATTGTATTTATTGGAGGTATTGCTATTGCCTCCAGCTATCCAAATGTTATCCTGAATATTTTTGAACAAATGCATATGTCCTCATGGCAGCTACATTAATCAAAATTGTACTAACACATTTGCGTCATGGCAACTGCTTTAATT
The DNA here is from genome assembly GCA_003342815.1 of Eudromia elegans. Taxonomy (NCBI): domain Eukaryota; kingdom Metazoa; phylum Chordata; class Aves; order Tinamiformes; family Tinamidae; genus Eudromia; species Eudromia elegans. The sequence continues at coordinate 7,093,439 of PTEX01000010.1, read as the reverse complement.
AATTTTTCTTAAATGGGGAGTTTATTTTTTAAAAACACCTTTTACTTTGCAACACCTTTCTTGAGGTATCACAGCATTAGGATTGTAGTAATGCCGTGGCTGATTCGTGCAGCTGCCCCTTGGGTGAAACGCGGGGGACTCGCTAGCAGGGCACATTGTCTCCTAACACCCTCTGAGYGGGGAGTTGAGTAATTCCTGTGGTGGCTGACAAAGAATTAAGATTCCTTAAGGAAAATGAAAATGGCTTCCCTGGCTCCCCTCGCAGAGAACAACAGAAAAGTTTTTTGTTTTTTCCCTTTTTAATTGTGGTACACTGAGCTTKTGAAGGGGTTTGCTTAATTTACAGCTTGTTAGGTAGGATAAGTGCGGCATCACTAATGCMGATTAACCATTAAGAGTTCTTAAGAGGTGAAAGTGGAGAGGTGATCTTACTTAAGACAAACCTTGGAGTGAAGAGACTGAAGACTTGAGGACTTGAGAGGTAGCCTTTAGCTACCTCTGTTTCTCCTCTCTACCCCATGACCTTTTTACAGAACTGCCTATCCCCTCTCACACCAGGCCATGGCATCAGCTGGCTTAAAACCACTTCTTTTGAGTGGTTTTAAAGCCACAAGCTGTTTAATTGTGGTGATCTAGAGTGTCACCACATAAACAGTTGAACAGCTAAAGGGAACAAGTTTCCCATGTCAAAGTGATTTTAAAGAAAAAGTAATTGGAATTAGAGCTAAACTTAAATGCCCTAAATGACTGAATTTATATTTTTTTCCCAGTATCTTTGTAAGAAGATTAAAATGAAGAGACTGACCTTGCCATTTTCTAAATTTAATACATCTAGAAATAGGCCATCATCTGTCAGATTGTCCATTAGCTTCTAGAAATACAGAGTTAATGTATTCTTTAGGCCAGTGTAAATGTTTGCATTAAAATTGCCCTTTTGGAACTAGCCTGTGTGTTTGGGACAACAAGTCCTAATCTCCAGCACCTTGTGGCAAAGCAAGGAGAAGTTTGATACTCAAAACACCTGCTAATGTGTGTGTAAGTAGCCATGTAGAGCAATGTATTCTGCTAGTTAACGCTGATAACTAGGATTTGTTTTAAAAGCATATACTTATTCATGTCATTAGTAAGTGTAATTGAGCCTGGTCTTAGCCTAGACTTCATCGACCTCATCTAAGCCAAGAGTAAAGGCAGGGCACTGTAAATAAGTGATTTATAAAATTTTACAGTCAAAACCATGTTACTTGAGTATGCACCGAACAAACTCAAGTCCAGGCCTCCCTGTAAGCTCTTGATCAGTGGGATATGCGATTTGTCTTAATGAGATTATGGGAGATATTTGGRTTGCAGGATTTGATCAGTCACGTAATGAGCAGTTGCTAATGTGCCGGTTTTTACATACAGAAGTACCTGTGAGGTCCTGGATCGTCACGATGCGATACTGCAGTAACAGGCCAGGGGCCTGTGCAGGCAGGTGATCAAGAGGAGCTTCCCCTGGCAGAGACCAGGCATGTTGTTTCTTTGGGGACACATGACTGKTTTTTTGTGCTTTCACTCGGAACAGCTTAGAGTAAATGCACCTGCTCCCCCAGAGCCTAAGCTAGCTGGAACTGGCTGCTTTTTGGTCATAGCTTATCTTAAAGATGTTGATTACAAACAGAGAGGTGTCAGTTGATGTGATCAAGGGTGACTCTCATCTGGGTGGGTAGGTGCAGCATTCGTCTCCTGAAGGGAARCTGGTGCCAAGCGTCTCCACAGGGGCTCCCACTGTGCAGCCCTGCCAAGAAAACCCCCAGCCTGAATGGAGATGCAGGGATGGGGTGTGTGATGTTTTGCACTGGGTAACATGAGACCCTCTTCCCCTTGTTCTGGGCTACTTTAGATAGGGTGAAGTATTCTGTGAGGAAAGAAAATCACTCATTAAAATCAGTGTGTATCTCTAGCTGGAAGTATTAGTGGAGAAATAAACACATCTGCTAGAAATTAGGTGGTAATAAACTTAGGGATGTGTTTTCTTATATACAAATTCACTGACATAATCAGGCTTTCAGCCTTTCAGGGTAGTACACTATATTTTCTTTTGCATGTTTGCATTAAATATTATAAATTCATAGGAAAACATTTAATAGATACAGCTGTGTAAATATTCTCTAAACACTTAGTATGTGATAGAATAAGTCACCATTCATATTAACAGAGCCTTAAATGGAAATGAGTTGAAGTAAAAAGAGCAATACAACAGGTAATACAACACAATAAAGAAATCAGAAAATGTGTAAACCAAARTTAATTGGTTTGGTTAAATGCGCAGGTAAATGAATTAACAGTGATAATTATGCAGAAATGTCTATTGAACCATTACAATGTTTTGTTGGTCAATTATTTTTCTTTAAGACATGGAAACCAGTCAGTGAGCAGAGGAAAAGGGAACACTGGGTTCCCATTTCCTTGTGACMGCTTTTCTGCCATGGGAACAGCTTCTGCAACCCATTTCCTAGCACTGACCTGCAACGCTCCTGGGTGCCCCGGCCCGCAGAGCGGAAGCGGGGTGCGGGAGGCGGCAGGGGATGGTGCTGCCCCACAGAGCTGCTCTGCACAGCCCGTGTCGAGCGCGTGTGAGGAGCTGTGCCTTGCAGGCCCTGCCTGGGACGCGGGTGAACCTCCCAAACGGGGCTGCGGCTCCTCGCTCCGCCGGCGCWCCGCCCGCCGTCCTGGCCATCCCGGCTTGTGGGTGCATCCTGAGCTCCAGCAGCTCCTATGGAAGAGTTTGTTTGAAAGAAGGGATAAAAATAATGTGCATTAAGTCCCTTTCATTTTAGAAAGCTGACTTTGGGAATTTGATTTTGAGTTTTTTAAATTCTGTTTTCCATGTTTCTTTGTAAGGAGGACTAAAGATAATAAAGCATTTTTAATTTTGCATTTTAGACATCCTTTTCAGTAGAATCAGGAAGTTGAAGAGCATATTTTCAATCTAGGTCCAGATAGAAATCTTTATGATCTTCAAAAAAAAAAAAACACATGTAATATGCCTCTTCATAAATTTTCTCGTAGTTGTTTTCAAATGATCATATAGAGTGCAGCAACTTRAGTGTTCCCATGGGAAACACAATTCCTGAAGTCCACAGTTCAGTTAAAACATAAACAGGTTGTCATGCTGTGTCTTGGAAACCTTACAGAGTTAAGGGGTGCATTAAGCAGAGCGTCTCCAGCAGGTCGAGGGAGGTGATTCTGCCCCTCTMCTCAGCCCTGGTGAGGCCGCACCTCGAGTCCTGTGTGCAGTTCTGGGCTCCCCAGTGCAGGAGGGATGTGGAGCTGCTAGAGAGAGTCCACGCAGGGTTACAAAGATGATTAGGGGTCTGGAACATCTGCCCTATGAGGAAAGGCTGAGAGAGCTGGGCCTCTTCAGCCTGGAGAAGAGAAGACTGAGAGGGGATCTGATTAATGTATATAAATATCTCAAGAMAGGGAGTGAGGAGGAGGGGGCTGGCCTCTTCTCAGTGGTGGCCAGCAATAGGACTAGAGGAAACGGCCACAAATTGAGGCACCAAAAGTTCCACAGGAACTTGAGGAAGAATTTCTTAACGGTGAGGGTGACAGAGCCCTGGAACAGGCTGCCCAGAGAGGTGGTGGAGTCTCCTTCTCTGGAGATCTTCCAAACCCGCCTGGACATCACCCTGTGCCACATGCTCTAGGGGACCCTGCGTGTGCAGGGGGGTTGGACTAGATGACCTCTAGAGGTCCCTTCCAATCCTAAGCATTCTAYGATTCTAATGCTCTCAACTCCATTTCATGGTGAGTGTACCATGATGGGTCTCAAATTTTTCTCCCAAAACCTTGTGTTGTTCATCAGTAGAACTGTTCTCTCTGTTTTAGCTATTTGTTTAGCTTTCACTTCTTCAAAATGTACAAAAGAAACTCAGGGTTACCAGCTGAAACTTCTGACTTATTACAGCCCATGCAGTACATTGCTTCTTGCTGTTTCACCTACACTACAAAGAGACTTCATAAATAAAGAACCCGCTAGTGGAGCACTTAGTTTGGCAAAATCCCCATTTAAATTTTGTCTTCATTCTGTTTCTKTTTGACATCTCTGAATTTGAACAAATGGGGCTCATTAGTAGAATAAAGGCAAGAACATTCTGGCCCAGGAGCTTTTGTGAGCCTTGTAGGCCCTGGTGTTATTTAGCATGCAGGAGCTTGCTTTCTACTGCTCACTCTTTTCCAAAGCTCTGCTACATAATTTGGCTCTTCTTCATTTACAAATGATCATTGTTTAACAAAATGGAAGTGACTGCAATATATATTACRCAAGCCTTGTTAAAAGCACTGCATACATTAGAAAGGTGAGGAGGAATATGAAAATAAAATGAATTATCAAATTTGACAATAAAAGAAAAGTAGAATGGAAGGCTCCAAATAGAGACCGAGTAACTTTGAATTCTCTCCAGAAAATTCCATGTTGAAAACAGTCTGTTTAACTGTTGCAAAAGGGAATTAATTGATCTTGAAAACCCTTTATACTGTGATGCCTTCAATCAAATCAGTTTAGCAACATCTTAKCATCAAAGAACAAACAATAAAGTCATAAACCAAACAACTTTCTAATATTTAAAATTATTCCAATATTGATTATTTGACTGTAGTTTACAATTTATCCACAAGTGTTTTGCTGCTTTTTTTATGTGTGTGTTCTTAACATGCAGCATCTTATCAGCATGTACAAAAAACTTGCTTGTTATAGGAATGTTGTGGTCAAGAAACATTATAAAAATGCTTGCACTTCAGGTTCTTCTCTGCAAAGCACCTAGGCTTCCCTGAAACTTGTAGGAGCTTCTGTTTCATTTGTCTCTGACTCTTTGTGATCTGTATGAGAAACTTGTTAGTCCAACTCTAAGTTATGACTTCAGCCTAACGACCTTCATCTAGATGCACAGGAAACTACAAAGATTCCTGAAATGTGAGGTAGAGTGTGGAAAACGGAGGGAGAATTAGATGTAATCTGTTTAATGATAAAAAGTTACTCATTAATAAAAAAAAAAMGGGATTTTTTTGAATCATAGGGATAGTTTGTTGTATCTGAGGTGCCTGGGAATCTCTTGTTTGCATGTATGCTTGTTTGTTTTTAAAATAATTAACTTCCAGGCGGAAAAATAGTCAAATTTACGTGTAATTGAGATATCTCGTTKATCGGCTCGTCTTCCCGTGCGGAGTGTGCGTGTCGGAGCAGGTCGCTGCTGAGGTGCGGCGGTGCCGCTGCGCCGGAGCAGAGGCAGGTCGCGCTCCCCGGCTCTGCTGCCGTGTCCTCGGGATTGTAAAGACAAGTTACGGACCTGTGCCTGRAATTCCGGTATCCTTTCAGGAAAAGCCATTTACAAATAACTTTCTTATCTCTTTTTAGTTATGCACAGTGCGTAAAACACGGTTCTGTGCCTATTTAATAGAAGTAGATATAATACAAAAAGCAGGTTTAATTAAARCTCCTAACTGGAGATGTCAGATTGCTGATCACAGGTCTGAATGTATTTCTTCCTAAATTTGGTTCTGAATTTCATGATGGATATTATGTACTCAGTGCTTTGGGGAATCATGCATAATGTAACAGGGATTTTCACTTAACAGTACCTCTAGCAAATGTTCTCTGTGCTAATATTGTATGCCAAGTAGAATTTAATATAACAAATGATTTATTTATTTTATATAGGTCATTAAATTTTACCCTCAAAATTTTGTGAAACTGCAAGAACTTAAAAAGGAAGCTTAACACATTTAAGTTACATGTGTGAARAGCTAAGTTTGCGGATGCGATCAAATCATAACTTGACTTTGTAATTGGGTWGCACTTCTCAGGAGGAAATAGTTTTAGCGACTTCATGAAGCTGAAATTCTGCACTCATCTGCTCTGAGAAATCACCGTTCWGAAGAAAGAAAAATATTATTTTCGAGATGAAATATTCTATTAGCAAAGACTTGTGGCTAACGTAAAGAGGACCAGGCAGTGAGCTCCATCATTTGTCAAATGGAGAAATACTGCTAAGCTTTGAAAATTGTGTAAATGTCAAAGACTGTTTCAAGGTCGCATTTAAAAGGCTTTTGTTTGTTTAACATAACTGATGAAAGTTTTCATCTGCCATTTTAAGGATTAGACTATTTGAGAGTGTAAGAAATTATATAAATAAAGGACATTTTTTGGCAGATGTGCAAGCAAGTGTCAGTTGAATGTAATTTCTGTGTACRGGATATTTTATAGTTTCATAGTTTTAGATTGCTGTTGGTATTAAATCAGTAAATATCAGTGACTTCTAATTGTCCTCTTAWCAAATACATGATGCAGTTTTGTAGGTTCTAAGTGTCCAAGAGTAACTTGAGAAAGACTTTAAAGGAAATACTGGTTAGACTTTATAGTAAGTCCTGCATAGTAGAGCCTTAAGCTGTTCAGGTAAAGCTCCCAAACATTCATTTMTGCAGTGGTGAAGCCTTTTACCGGCGTTGCTGTTGTGGTTGTTTCTTCCTGTCTTAGGAAGTCGTGGTTTGACCTGAGGGCTGTGATGCCGTTCTGCTGTCGGAGGTGCTGAGGGGACGGGTGTTGGGTTCCGTGGGGCTCTGTGGGGCACACATGGCCAAGGACACGTCGCCTTCATGTGCACAGGGCTCTGTGGGGCACACGCGGCCGAGGACACGTCTCCGTCACGAGGAGGGCTCGTGCAGCGCGCCCGCGTTGCTGCACACCCCTGGCTTTGCTGCCTGCTGTGCCCGGGTTCTCAGGGCGCCCCGGAGCTGACGGAGCGCCACTGAGCAGCCCTGCTGCACACCGGGCCGCCAGCGTGAGCAATAGGGAGAGTCCTTGAAAGGGAAAAGAGCAATCGGAGCTCGAGCTCACTCCCTCGYGGCACAGAGTATCAGGTTAGTGAAAGATCACTGTAGATCCTAAAGCAGTGGTCCCAAAAGATCCTGTTTGCAGTTTGCTCCTTCCACTCCCAGTAGTTGCTAACGTGCTGCAAAGCGTGGCCCAAGCAGGTTGTGTGACACCGAGTCSGTGGAGCCAGAGAGCTGTCTGCTCCGGAGCTCAAAATGAGCAGTGACGACAGGATAAAATTACCTTTTGTGACAGCTTTCTAGGCATGCTCCAGTTTATTTTTAAATAAATGCAATTAAAATGTCCACATCTTAACTTCCYCTGATGTTCTGTTTTGTATGTTGCAGTTATTTGGAGGAAGCGATTAAAAAAMCCAACCAAACTCAAATTGTTTTACACTTATTAGCAAGGTGGTAGATGAAAGTCAACAGCTCAGTGAGAAGATCAAAACAGTTATTTAAATATACATTTTAATTTAAATACTTTTTTTTCTTTGTGATCTTAAAAATTGTCAGTGAAAAGAAAAGTAGCAAGGAACAAACTACCTAGAATCTACCGAAATGAGAAAGAATTCAAGCAATAAAAAGCTGTCGATAAAGTTTTGTGATCCAGTGAGCTGTTTCCAAACTGTTTTTTCATAGCAACTGCTTCTTTTCCAGATTCAGAAGTATTTTTTTCTTAATTTAAGTATATTTGATTTGTTCAATTGAATGTGTGGTGCATTTGAGGTTGAAAAACATATTAGAATTTGAAGAACTGGAAGTCATGGTCTGTTTTTGCTTTCCTCTCTCAGGTGGTGAATAGAAATGAGGTCTGAGGGTATTAGACATCCCAAAATCTTATAAGAGGGAAGGCAGAGACACAGTAAAAGCTACGTCTTATTGGCAAAGAATCTAGACTTTATATGTTAGTTTAGAATACAAAAACTACTTGGGTAACTTATTTTTTCTTGGATGTATCTGCTGTACTTAAGATAGTTCTGCTTGATTCATTAATTAGTAATAACTTAAAAATAATATACATGATATATATAATATATAAGGAAAGCTTGAAATCTATTTCAGTTTCAGATGGATTAAAAGTCAGCTTGTCACTAATCATGATTAAAAAATAAATCATTTGGTAAATAAGCAAGAGCACATTTACCATTTGCTAATGTAAGTTTTAAATAGATTTATTTTAAGCTGTATAATTGCTTAAATAAATGTGATGTGCATTCCAGCTTAAAATAGTACCGATGTCTTGTAAAAGCCAGTGAAAAATAGCCTTGCTTTAAAGTACTCACAGCTGCAAAGCAAGAGACATGTTGGTCAATTGTGGTTGCTGATTTTAGTCGTGATTACAGTTAGAGGGTTTAATCAGGAGTTTAAATTAAATCCACCCTGATTTTCCTGTCTCTGCTTTCTGAAGAAACAGATGCAAAGTGCCTTTGTTTCTGTGCGGCGTGGAGCGTTGCAGTTAGTACCTCTCTGTGCCAAGTTAATAACATTTTGTCTAACTGCACCTAAGTTTGATCACTTAGACAGTTTTACCAAAATGTAATTTTCCGGGGCTCCGATAGAGCCGTGTTTCACAAAAGCTATTTTCACAAGAGCTAAATGCCACRGTAATCAATCATGCAGTGTGCTATATCCTGTTGTTATGGATATAATACATTATTTATGCAGTATAAAGATTTTTCAGATGTTGCTGAAATGAACAGGCAAGTGAATGAGCAAGAGAGAGGCATAATATGTCGCTAGTTGAAAATGGCAATTTCCGAGGTTAAGATTTGTAAAGATGATTCCAATACCTGTAATATGTTTGAGACTGATCCMCTGCAAGTATGGGCTGGGGGCTTTTGGGAGGTGGAGAGAAATCCATTAGACATCCCATATACTACTTACGCACTCAGATGAGTGCCAGATTTTCCGTTCCTAATATATGTTTGTCTTAGTATTTGCATTTCAAATACTGAAGACTGAAGTTGTTAATCACTGGAAAGACATTAGAACATTTTGWCAGTATGAAGACCAGAGTTTTGTTTGAGATAAGACAGTCTGATGTCCTTAATGATCCATTTCATGTAGGCACCTCTGATAAATATTGYGAGGCAGATGCCCAGGCTTTTGATGGAAAGTTGTCCTCACTTCATTGTTTCAACCATTTTTGCACTCTGATTTTCCTCTCACATGGATCCTGCTCTCTGAGAGCCCACATGTTCATCAGGCTTCTTCCTACTCATTTGTCCCCTCCATGATATCTGCTCCAAAGGCACTGGTGGTTTCTGTCTTCCATCTGCCTTSGGCTGTTCTTCATTCTCTTTCTAGGATGCCCTTCGCCCTTCTCAAATCTTTTGCTAACTTTGCAAGGTCTGCTTTGCCAGACACCTCCTGGGCTTTTTTCCTGTGTTCCCGCTCTCACGCCGCATGGGATCTAAGGTAGAAATCCATGATCATGCTGACTTTCCTCATGTCACATCTACCCTCTCTATCCGCAAATATTTCAAACTGTTTGATGCACGTATCTGCATTCCCAGATGCCTCCACTGCCTTTGGAAAATGTCTCCCCAGTGCTTCCCTCCCCATGCTTCCAGTTCTGTCTTTCTTAAAGGAACTTGCTGGTTTCTTGTGAGTAAAAATGACTGAATACAACAGCAYTTGCTTGGAACGTTCAAAGAACTTCTCATCTGCTCCCTTTGACTCCATAATTTTAACATTTCCCTTTGCCCTTTCATCACTCACCCTGTTTGTGCCTTTCAGCCTCCAACATGCTAAGGTTCCTGTTGGAGCTGATGTCTCCAGTTTCTTTCCTGTGGTTCTGCTATGAAGCCCTGTGTTTCCAGCTTTCRGTTTCTGGACTTAACATTGAGTGGTTGTCTTCCTTTCACAGAGAATGGGTAGGTCTTTGTCCTTCCTGGCCTTCCACCTTCTGCATCAGCCTTAGTTTTCATTTTAGATCTGGGGAGTATTTGTGTTTTAGAGGTTTTGCAGGTAGATGTGCCCACTGTAACATTTTGGTCTTCTCTAGTAATTTCTCTGCAGAGTTGCAGGAATATTATCATCATCTGCAGTGTTCTTCCATAACAACATTTTGCACAGCTCGGCCTCTTGCCTTTTTTYCYCCCTCTCCCCCTTATCAATGGAGAAATCTCATCCACGAACACAAATTCATTTCTGTGCTAATGAGTTGCAGTTCTGTCTCTATTCCAGCTCTATCTTTCTGCCCAAATGAAAATCATAGCCTGTTTCTCTGATGTTTCATGGATTCAACAGTTCTGAGGAAAAAACAGCACCACCTCTGGTATCTTCCTTGGTCACTGTGGGTATCATCACTATCTCTTACTTAAGCCAATAACTTTGTATGGTTTTTAATCGCTGCATATCTAAATGTTTCTTAATCCTCCGTTTGTCCCTTTATTTTCCACACATGATAAATTACATGATCTCTATCTCTTTCCCAAAAGAGAATCATTATGTTGCTTCTCCCTGTACCTTAACGACATTTCCAGGCACCATTGCACACTTGCTGTTTCATTTATCTTGAATCTTGAATTCTCTGAGTAACAGCAAGTCCCAGCAATTATTTTTAACTTGTATTTTGTTTTGCAGTTGCCTTTTAAAAAATAAATAGATGGAAAATTGTATTTCTTTCAATTAGCTAGTAGTTCTAAAAGATCTTGCCTCATATATATATATATATATATCTTTTTCTTCCCACTTGGCATTTCTGAGGCATGAATGTGCTGTTCGTTCACGTGGATAAAACTGCCATCAAGAGATATTGTCATTTTCTCTCTCGACTTCTGCAGCGTCCTTTCCTCCTTCCTTTGTGAACGCTATTTTGCTCCATTCGTAGATCTTCAAAATGCTGCTGCAAAGTTACTGCTCRTTGTGCCTCTCGGCAGGCCCTTCATGCTCAGCGTCTTCATGGCCTGTCAGCACTCAACTGGTGCCATGAGTTTAGTTCTCCCCCCTTATCACCGGCTTGCTCCCTTCTCTCTGCCTTTTGGGGGGGGTTTTGCCTCTGCTTTTCTGCTCTCGCTTACCAAAAGCTGCCGGGGCGGCTGCYCTTCCACTGCGGGAGCAGCGAGCTCCTGGCGGGAGCAGACGGGAGAGGCAGGGCAGCTCTCCCGGGGCGGCGCGCGGCGTCCTGGCCGCTCCTGGGTGCTGCTYGCCCTGTGCTGCCTCGGCCGGGTTCATCCCCGCTCTGCGCTCGTCTGCTGCCCCGCACGGCCAGTTAACCCCGGGGCTCGCGGTGCCGGGCTCCTTTCACAGCGCAAAGCAGAGCGGAATCCGTCACTTGGGAATACGGATTAACGATTAGCATAACGATTAATAATAAATGACTCTCAAACGTGCGACTTCTCCTGGTGGGATGAGCCTCAGTTAGGCGGCATCTTCCTTGCAAACAGGCAGCTAGTGCTGCTGTTGAATGGGTCCTGCGCGTGCAGCTTTGTGTCTCAGTCTAACAGCGACCAACAGAGTCAGTCCCCGGGCAGCAATTCTTCGTGTTCTTCTGAGAAGCACCAAGAGCAGTTCCAGTAAATTTCACTATTTCAGYCTCAAGTAAACGTGAGGAATTTGTTTAATTCATAATTTGGCTCCTGCAAACATGCTGTTCATGTACATATTTTGCCCAATGTTTAGAGGTTTTGAATTGCCAAAGCATGGTGAAAATAGGGAAGTCTTGCCATGGTAGGAAGGGTTATCCAGGGGATAGAATCAGTGTTGTTYTGCCGCTAATGCACTGAACTCAGGAATTAGGCAACTTGCAAGGTTTCTATTTTGGTAATTCTGTGTTAAAGGCTGCTGTTGACCAGTTCATTCAAGCACAGTATCCCAGTTCTGAACAAATGGTGTTGGTTGCTTTCAGTCCCCACCACGCAGCCCGGCGAGGGGCCGCGTTGGGTGCAGTGCAACGAGGAGAGCAGAGCCTCGTGTCTGCTCAGAGGCGCCGCAGAGCGACACGGGGAAAACGCTCCTACAGGGACGGGCTCCGTGGGCGTATGTAGGGTTCCCTGGGGACCGCTGACGTGCCGCACGTTTGGACACGGAGAGCACTTTGGAGAATTACTSTCTGCATTTGGGCTGACAGCCGTGACTGCTGCGAACCTAAACGTAGAGAGAGGGAGAGAGGAGGGGAATGTAAAGAGACAGTTCAAGGATTACATGTGGAGAATATAAATTTAAACATGCTGTTCCAGGATGTCAGATGTTTGTTTTTTTTTTTTGTGGGTGGCCCTTAGAATTTTGGGCATGTATTTTGACATGTTTGATTCTCTACGGTCTTTTTATTTATTTTTTTATAAGGTAGGGGTGGGGAGAGGGAAAGGAAGGAAAAGGTCCTGTAGTACTTGCTCCCTTGCAAACAAAGTAATACCTGGCAATCTAATCGCAGAAAGATTTCAGATTAAAAATGCGTGGGCTCTTTTTTAGAGCTTTTGCACTGTTAGATGTTCTGAATGGCTCGGACGAGGTTTGGGTAGCTCTGGCAGCCTCTGTGTCCAGGTACTGGYGCAGCAGAGACTGGAGCTCTTTGAGATTTACTTGAACATCCCAGGCTTGATTTGTTATGGTAAATACAGCAAGGGTGTAGCTGAGCTCTTACTTCACTGCACTGCAGTTATTAGCTTCTACTTTGGTAGAAATGTGTAAACCATTGCTGTCTGAAATCAAGGTTATTATGTGCAGTAGGATAAACTCTTTTATCTGTATTCTCTATCTTCCTTCCAACACTGCCTTCATTTTCTTAATAACTTTCTCTTTTTTAAGTTGTATTTTCATGTCTGTGACATGAATTACATTTAAGCTAACAGTATAACTGTTTTATCCTGACTTTTAACGTCAGGAGTGCATTAGGCTGCCCTTTTACTGTAATCACATTGACAACTGTAGCCAGTAACAATCTAAAATACCTTGTATTTACAGTAAGTATTCCATGTAGGACTTTCAGCAGCAAAATAAGAATTAAAAGCATTAAGTCTAATTGTGAGGTGTAGCCATTACGTTATTCAAGTACCGATAAGAGCAAATATGCTGGGAAAAAACTCTTTGAGGGTTTTCTCAGAAATTCTTGGAAATCAATCTTAAGGTTGACAGGAGTTTGTAATTTTTAAGTATAGCRGATTGTAAATTGCTGCTGATGGCACTTTAAGTCCCATCTTAATTAATGCCATTTATAGAATGTGGAAATGCACACACAAATCCTTCACGGTCGCTGAAAATATGAGGTGGAACTCTCCAGCACCTTGTATTTTTGACTGAGAACAAGCAGATATAAATGAAATATGAGCCAAAGCAGGCTTAAAATTAGAAAGGGATTTCTCATCCCTGTACAGCTGACTCTGTGAAGAGCATTCCCAGGGGAGCGCGGGGCAAACCTGGCCGACTGGTTCTGAGGGGCAGTTCAATAAAAGCCTGAGGTTGGTTCATCTAATGGTGCGGATGCTTGGGGCGGTGGAGAGCTCTGCCTGAAGAAGGATGCACCTTCCTACGTTCCCCTATGCTCTGATACTCTCTAAGCACTGAGAATTGAAGCTTAAACCGCTTTCTATCCTGGTCAGCTCTCTAATGCTCTTCTTTAAATACCTTTGCACTGAAGACTTTAAAAGTCCTATGTACCTAATTTAAAATTATTTCAAGCTGGATTGTGCCGAGCTCACTGGCTGTAAGATGCAGGTATATAATAATTTAGTTAATAGTGCTGGTGTGTTCAGAATGGTGCTCTGTGTTCGCGTGAATTTCATTTGTAGAGGAATTTTGACTTTAGATCAAAGTTTACCCTTAGGTCCCAGATAATTTTGTCATACCTAACACATTATGTTTGCTACTAACTTGTAATACAGGATTTGGGTACTTTATGGAGATTAATTGTACAGATAAATGTTTGCTTTCTGTTGTGATTGTCTGGAGGAGTTTTACTGTCCAAAAAAAAAAAAAAAAAGTAAGAAAGTTGATGGGAATTTTTAATGATTTTTCTATTTTCTGTGTTTCTGACCTGTGCTTGTGTAGCAGGAAAAATATAAAAAGTAGGTTCCTTTGTTACGTTTACACTGTAAAAGAAAATAAAATAATTTTAAGGGCATTAGTTGAGACCACTGCTATGCAGTAAGGTTCTGCAGCCTCAGCTATGCTAATTTTATTATTGAAGATGCCAGATTGCTTAAAAATGAACAAAAAACAACCGGATGAACCTTGGTGAAACTGATGCTGCTTGGGAAGGGGGAAGGAGCAGCCGAGACTCACCGGTCCCTTCCGCTGAAGATCCAGGCTGGTGTCCCTTCAAAGTGACAGGAGATCCAGGAGTGTTGGCTGCTTCCTCCCGGCATTTGGAAGCGAGCTGGGATATCGTAGTATCACAGACTGTGTCTGCCACCAGAAGCTACCCTGCAGCTGTGGTTTCCTCCATTTGTCTTTACCAGCCTTCTGCAGTGAACACATTGGAACCATGGCCACCATCTGGCGAGGACCTTGGAGCCTCTTCACAGCCAATTCCCTGGCTTTTTGATGGGCACTTGCATGCTTCAGGCAGTGAGAACAGAAGGGCCTGCAGCGACATCCTGGTCTCTGCCCTTCCCACCCTCTTGTGAACTGCTGCCTCCTAGTGCCTTCCGATAGGAAGAGTCAAGCCTAGAAGGAGTGAGAGGACCAGTCCCAGAAAGGAAGTAAATGCCTTCTGTTAGGACTTATGTTTGAGGTGATTTTGACAAAAAAAGATTTTAGCCAGATCCTGCCTAGGATGCTCTAGGCTGTGCATTGTGACCAGACAGGACTGTTAYGGTTGAGCTGAGATGGAGCTGGGTGTGAAGGCCACTGCTGAGCTTTGGATCCTATGTGCTGTGGTTGCCCACTTGGTGTGTGCTTCGGGCAGCTCTTCGTTCATCAGATCTCTGTTCCCTTTGCTCTCCTGGCTCCCAGTCGGTATCCCATGTTGCTCTAAGGTGTGATCTTCCAAGCACCTATTGGATCAAGCCTCCCAGCTACATGAAAAGCTGTGTTTATTTGTGAACCACCAGAACACCTGTATCTGGGGATCAAACCCCTGAGCATCAGGTTATTGCCCCCAGGAGATGAGGCAAATCCAGCYGCAGATGGCTGGGAGGAAATGCCCCAACACCTCCACATCTGTGAATGTGATGCAAAACAAACGCTCACGTTCATGTGAAAATAATTGTGGAAGAAAATAAATCATAAAATTTGGAATGCCATCAACTTATGAAAAGGTTTATGTTAGCCTTTTAAGTATCCTTTTATGTGAACCTTAATATGCTGTATTTTTAAAAGTTATGTACTTCTGTGGTAGAAGTAACAGTATAGAAAGCTCACCCTTGTTTAGTATTAAAAGCACAACTTTATCTCTTACTAAGAGAAGCGAAATGCATTATTAACACAAGCCAAAGGTGACATCTCTAAAGAGCTGAATGTTTTAGTRTTTCATAAGCATGACTGTTGTCAGACTCAAATCAAGCCTGATCAACTTTTGAATAARCCCCAAACTTTAAATTAGTCAGAGTGGAGCCTGTGTTACCCTCCGCTGGACTCTAGAGAGGGGCCTGCTCTGCTGGCCACATTCCCAAAATATCTGAAATGGAGAAGGGCCGATCAGGGCCGCCCTGGGGCTGTGTGGAGGGCTGAGGACTTACCCAACGYGCCAGCATCTGAACGTGTTGCCTCCCGCCAACAGCTTGTGCTCTGAAGGGGGTTATCCCTTACCTCGGGTTTAAATTGCAGAGGGCCAAGAACTCTTCTTCAGCTAATCCTGTCTTTGGTAGTGATTGCCATAGGAGGGAGCCAGCCTTCGTTCTGTAAATYGTACCCTTTCTGTGAGTTTTCTCTGCAGAAGTTTTACAAGTGTTTATCATGAGGAGCTGCCTCTTGGACTTCTTTGCTCCAGTTCTTGCGATGAGTAATGTGAGGTTCGCTCCCAAGATTTCTCCTTCCCGACTGGCTGATATGAACTTGAAGCAAGAGTGAAAAATAATGAGTTTCTGTTATTCAACTGTGGATGATATATATTCCCTTTAAAGTTTTTGACAATTCCAGGGACTTAAAAATACTTTAATGAATATGCAACAGGCAATACCTGAAAGAAATACCGGCTCATGGATCCTGGGGAACCAGCGAGGTATTTTAACCAATTACTTCTTTTAGTATTTGCCGAACTCCAGGTCTTGTCTTGACCACACATCTGCAGATTCCCTTGCACAGTAATGCTGGGAGTGTGCAGTAAGAGCTGAGGTGTGCCCGGCGTTGCACGTGTTAGTATCGCATCGCTCAGCCCCGCACGGACGTTTTAAACAGCACTTTATTCCATGCCACAGCTCTGGATGCCATTTCTCTTCGTTTAGTCCAAGCACATGGTTAGTATGTGCCAGCYGCATTGAAAGAATAGGTGCGGTGGAGGGGACAAGTAAAGAGCAAATATTTAACTTTTTAAAGAAATGGAAATCRGAACTTTTTAAAGAAATGGGAACTTTTTGAAGAAGTGGAGTTCATGCAGTTTCGTCTCTTCGGGTGGGGAAGTTCCCAGCAAGAAGGTAACTTTCAGAAYAGTTTCCCTTGAGCCGGCAGCGCTCCGGGTGAGCACGAGTGCGAAGGACTCTGCAGCGGAGACTAGTCCTGCCTCCTGCTGGCTCCTTGCCTCTCACTCCCTGTGTATCCAAAGACATAAGGACCTGTGGTGTGAGAAAATATGGGGGAGTTTTACTGTGGTGAGCTGTGTGTGCGCCTAACTGCAGCGTGCTGCTAGAGCCTGGGGCGGGAGACACCTGGAAAGGTGGAAAAACAGAAGGGGAATGAAACATTTACCCATGTGAGGTTGCTTGCAGGATGGTGGATCATTTGGATGGGCACTCTTAGAAATGCAGCCACATGTGTGTGTTTAGATATGGAAGCAAGAGGTAGCAATGTCTTTAATTCAGGTCTGTGAATTGCTCAGCCCAATGTTGGCGGAGCGGGCTCTGCAGAGGGGAAGGGGCCGGGTGGGTGTCCCAGCCGCGCGGGAGGCGGGCCGGCTCCGCAGCCCTGCCGGCTCCGCAGCCCTGCCGGCTCCGCAGCCCTGCCGGCTCCGCAGCCCTGCCGGCTCCGCAGCCCTGCCGGCACGCGCCGGGCGGAGAGCCCGGAGGAGCCTGCACCGCCCCTCGGGGCGCCGCGCTCCCCCGGGGCGGCTGTACCCGGCGTACGAGCGCTGCGGGTGTCTGCAGGCCCGTCCGCACCGGTGTTTGGGGAAATGGCAAAGCTCCACACGGCCAAGGTGTGGTGGGATAGCAGCTGCCAAAACCTGCTTTGGCTTGGGCGGACTCAGGCTGATAAGATTGGTAAAGTAGTGCTTGAAGATGTGTTTGTGAGAACGTCTTGAAGTCTCTTGAGCACGGATAAGTTTTGTTACAGCACCCGCGTTACTGGGTTGGGGGCAGTACCAGAACTCGTTCATGTGTAACTTGCCTTTTCCCCATTCCAGGGTGGAGAGGAGACCGTGGCCTACCTTGCACACAGCGGGAGTGAAGAGGAGTTTGATCCAAGTACTCTACCGGATCCTGATAAATTCGAAGATTCTGACCAAGAGCGTGATTCAGAAAGCGAAGGCAGCTACAGGTATGTGGGGGGTTTTGTTTTGTTTTTYCATGACATATCAAGGTATCTTTTCCATCTTCTCCAGAGGTTATCCCTCAAAGAGGTCTAGTTTGGCCCTGATTAAAGAAAGGGCAGGAACTATAGCTGTTCATATTTCACATTTATAGGACACATTTTGCACTTTCATTATGGAATGTTCAAGCTTTTCAAGAGCTGCTTTAAGAACTCATTTTACAGCCATCTTCTTGCTCCAAGGGTTTAATATTTAAGAGTTTGTTTACAGGCTAGGTGCTGAACAGAAATCTGTGCTAAGGATGTTATTTTCTTTTGTAGGGATGTATTAGCAAGATTTATGAGTTAGTGTTGGAGGGATCTCAGTGAGAATATTCCACATGTAAAAAAATCTTGACTGATTTCCTAGGGGTTTCTTATGTTTCAGAAATATATTCCTCTGCTGTCACATTACAAGTTCTGTTTTAAAAGGAGAATATTGAAGTCATCTGAAGATTTGGATGAGCACTCTGTAACTAACGGGTATTGAACAAGTTTGTGCAAAATATAACAYGAGAGGGTCTATGATTTGATGCCAYRAATGARGTGGAATTTGAGTTAGAAGCACATTGTATAATAGAATTAACAATGCTAAGCTTTTCATTGTAATTTAAAGCGGTGGTTTTAGCTGTTTAAAAGGGGATGTTTTGTATGCTGTCATGTCACAGGGAGGCACGGGGCTGGGCTGCTGCAGGAATGGCAGGGGCTGCGGGCGAAGCCCTGCGCGGTGCTTGGTATTCGCCTCACGGCTCCCATGTGCTCCCGACACGCAGCCCGTTGTGTAACGGATTCAGAAACAGACACTGGCACTTAGTGCTGCTAAAAGGGAGCATAAATCTTTATTTTGTCCTCTCTAGATGTCTCGTTTCCCAAGTATCTCTTGCTCCTCGGGTCTCAATCAGCTAAGCCCCRGTGGCTGGATTGCCCCTAGCTGGCATGCGGCGGCGCTTTGCAGGGGCAGTACCTGGGGCTGAGTGTTGGGACAAGGGTTTAAGCTCTGGATAATAGCCCTGAGTAAAGCAGCTGGAGACTGTGTCCCCTGCAGCCCCTTCCCCAGCGTGCGGCTGGCCAGAGTGACAGGGCTGGGGACGCTCAGGACACAGCCTGTCCCCACTGCAGCGGGAGCAAGGGGGTAGCGGCGGCTGTGTTGCGTTTCCTCCCGCTTCGCTTCCCTGAGCTGGGTGAGTATCTCCACGCAAAATGAGTGTAAGCCCTCATTTCACAGTGCAAAATAAATAAATAATAAAGRAGGAGGATCGTTCCCGTTCCTGCTGTATTTGTGACAGCTCGAGCTGCCCATTAGCTTTTAATAGGGAAGCAAAACAACAGTGATGATGAAGTTCAGATTTGGTGTTTATTGATGAGGGTTATGTAAGAGAATTTGTTGGTTGCTTTTCATGCGTTACTAGAGTTCTRATCTGTCTATCTGTACTTGATAAATGCACTCTCTAGTGGTATTTTTATATTGCTTGGAGTGGAATAAGGTTAATGCAATGAAATTTTATTCTCTGCTTCCCCTAGATAGCATCAGTAATATAGTTAAGGTTGTCTTTTTAATATATGAGGTTGTGATGAGCAAAACCTGGATATAAGGCAGGGATTTCARAGCTGGAGGATCCTGTAGAGCCTCATTTCATTGGAAGGGACCAGCTCCATCAGTTCAGATGCTGACTAGGGGCTGAGAATCAGCGGGACACGGAGTTTTTGGAATTCTGCTTTGTGCCAAACCTGTAATGAAAGCACAGGGAGAAGCATCTCGGGACGCTAATGCTTGTCCATTAGGGCTGAAGTGGTGCAGGGTCTCGTGTCTTGCCCGTTGGAGGGTAAAAGCAATAAGTGAAAGAGTAAAGAGGACAACCTGAGTTGGACAGATAGTTATTTGGAGCTGGACGAACCAGCACTAAAGGTCATTGAGAAAGCCTGAAGTGAAGCTGTGCTAAGTGGAAGGGCTCCGAGAGCCACTTGTCTCCCGTATTCGTAGATACCCCTTTKCAGGGACAGATGTCTGGAATACTGGCAAGCTGATGGGAAGGAGTTCCCGGCAAGCAAGTCTAGGGAGCCTGCTGTGCTAACACTGCCCATTAAATATGGAGCTGCCTCAGGTGTGTCACGATTCCCGTGAGGTGCAGGAAAAAGAGGGTGTTTTAACAGGGCCTCCTTAACCACTTCTAGTGTGATTTCCGCTTGGAGCCTTAGCTAGGAAGAGTTCTCTGGGCAATACTATGGTCTCTGGCATTACTGGTGAGTGAGTGTTTTGAAAATACCAGTGGGGCAGTTAGTTTAAAATTTAGTTAACTTCTAGTGTCATGGGAGTAACTGCTGTCTAGGGGAGATCGCTTCTGCCTGTGTGGCTTTTTTTAATGTATTCAGACATGGCTTTTTATATAATCATTTCTCCTTTGACGCCAGCTGAGCTCAAGCTTCGCTGAGCTTTAAGAATACGAGTTGATAGAAGTGGACAGATTTTTGGCAGTGTTAATCAGGGTCGATATTTTTGAACAAGGAGCAGATCTGCCCCATGGGGTCAGTGTGTCAGCTCCCCCAGAACGTTACGGAGCGCAGAAGGACGAGGGCTTTGGTGTCCTCYCCATCCTGTGGAGAGGGATCTAAAACAAAACACACAATTAATAGAAAGACATGTATATGTATAATAACAARTTTTGATAAGTAAAGATTAATTCAATATTTAAACAAAAATCTCAAAGTATTTTACAATGAAAGTCTGTCCAGTGAACACACAGTGTTCCCTTTATAAACACAAGAGATCACGTGTGGCAACTGACTTTGGAAAAAATGCATATTTTTGTCACCCGTTCTTCAGTATGCCAAGCTTACTGATGTAAATCTAAGCCATGCRGGCACATTTTAGACCTTTTTGGTTTCCCATTTTATTGGTTTTGATCTCACTTGAATTGCTTTTTCAGTTACCGTTTCCTTGGAGGCTTCAATGACTGCAGTATTTCAGTTACCTACTGCAAAGAGATTAGTCTCAAATGTAATTTGGGCTACGGAGAATAAATTTCAGCTGAAAAAAATGAACTGTATATATATATTCCAACTTGAGATGCACATTCTTTTTCCCTGCCATGTATTACAGCTTGTCAGATGTCTAATAAATTAGCTTTATCTAAAACAGTACATTTTAATTTACCAAGTGCACTTTAAGTATGTTTTGACTATGTTCACAAGTGACTTTGGAACAAAATACAATTTCATGCTGCAATAATGTCTGTCTAGTGTCTGTGCATTTGAAATACAACCTAAATCTCAGGAGGGCTTTCGTTATGACAGTTTCTTTTTTTTCAGATGAGGAACTTTGACTTGAGCTCTGCAAAGGATCATTTATTTTAAAGGATGGCCTTTTATTTGATCTTTGGAACCTAGTCATGTGTGCAAGCTAATTTGTCCAAAAATTGTATTTCAGATACTGAATCCGAGAAGCCAAGGAACATCAAATGAAAGATGTTTTATATTATAATTCCTTTAAGATCATATATCGATTGAAGGCTTTTTATATTTGAAGATTTAGATAATTACGTAAAATCTCAACATTACTCATTTCCTTTCATGTGGCCTTGCAAAGAAATGGATGCCCCATAAATTTTGTTTTCTACATGCATTATTCCCACGTTTTTACCATGAAAACTCTGCTGACTTCCAAAGTTAATTTCTTTTTTAGCATTCATTTTTCTGACTGCGACGTTGCGTAACTGGGTTTCGCTACCTTGAGCAAAACCTTCCCGTGCAAACCCGCCGTGTCAGCCCGTGCCGCGGGGCCGCGGTTCGCTTGGGCTGCTGCTTCGCCGGGGCTTCGGCAGGTTCAGCTCTCCCTGGGTGACACCGAGTTCCTGGGGTAGCAAACGTGCCTGGGGAAAGCTCTCGCTTGGCTTGGACTCCAGCCGCTTCAGGATGCAGTGTCGGTCTCAGTTGTCTGCCCAGGGTTTTAGTTGACTTTTTAATAACAAGGGAATGTGTGTGGCCTCCTTCATCTTCACAGATTCCAACAGGCTGCGGGGCTGTAACGAATAGTGCGTGTTCTCAGCCCTTTTGAAGAAGGCAAGAGCAAGGCAAGAGCTTTGGAATTTTTAGCTCAAGTCAGATTGCTTCAAAATCCTCCCCGGCATTGAGGCTGAATGGCAGTTAAGTGATACAAAAAGCAGTTTTGAGCAGCCTGGCCAAATGGGACTTTTAGAGTTTTCTGGCAGAAGAGTGCCCAACTCATGTGAGTTGGGCACTGCTCTGATGGGAAAGGAACTGCAGAGAAACCTGCATCATGTGAGACCACAGCTGTGAGATTATTGGGGGAGAAAACCAGGAGGAGGTAGCAGGAAGACCAAGKAGAATTATGGTGGTGGGTGGCAGATCAGGAGCTGATTTCTAGGTTGTGGTAGGGATGGTAATTAAAACCCAAAGGAGGAAAGAACAGCCAGGGCAGTGGCTATGTGAAAAGAGGAGCCTGGAAGGGTGTGGGGTGTTCCCAGGAGGACAGCGCTGACTCTCCACATTCCCCTAGATGGATTTGGAGCTGGCAGAGTCCAGGACAAAACTCGGTTTCTAGGAGCAGTAGGACAGGCCCGAGTAGCTGCACCTCATTTAGCGGTGTACAGACTGCTTGGTGCTGAGCACAGGAGCTGTGCTAGGCCACGTCCCCGGGGAGCCACAAACAAACCCCGTCCCATTTCTCTTTACTAGGAAAGAGAAAGCATCAGCTTGGGCACTGGCARCACAGTGCCAGTAAAGCGGGACAGATCCCACAGTGCTGGGAGCATCTGCACTTTTCCTCATAAACAGCTTGGTTCATGTTGAAAAACCTCTGGCYGGGATGTCCCCTACAAAGGGTGGGTGACCTGGAGCCCTCAGAACACTCAGCTCCACACAGGCGTTAGGAGAACGCTTTCATGGGGAAGATGGAGTGAAGGAAACTGATTTAGAGCTAGGAAAAGAAGTGATCCAATAAACCAAATGAATTGGAATAAGCAGTGAGCCTAAGGAGGAAGGAAAGTGGTAGGTGGAGAGGCTGGGAGCACGAGCCCATGGAGAGGCAGCACTTGAAGCCTCTGCGGAGAGGAAGGAGGAAGGAGGAAGGAAGAAGGTGGGGGCCTGATGGGATGGGAAGATGAAGGGATTGGGCAGCCAGYCTTGGTATCCGTGAGGAGGAGGGAATTCTGCTAAATCAACACTACTGCCTCATAAGACCTCCTCTAATTCAGCCACCCACCAAACTATACTGAGGCACTCTAGGGGCTGGCAAATAGCAAGGTAAGGATTTTGATCTAAAACAAATCACCTACGAGTTGCATACAGTGAATCTAGGCTTTGAAATTAGAAAATGSAGCTATATTCTGCTTTGTATTTTCAACATTCTGGGATTTTGCCCAAAGCATTCGAGCAAAACGGACTCAGTTGGGCTGTAGCAGCTGCTATTTGCTTTAAAGAAAAAAGAAAGCTTCTAAAAGGGCTAATTCAAAGTAGGTGTATGATACGTAGGGCATCATCCTTCAGCATCCTTTATAGGCACACCATCTGTCCATGGTTTCAGATGTCAAAAGAGTTGTTAATCTGTTCCTCTTCTCCTTAGTATTATTTTAAAYAGGGGGAGCTACACAAATTGTGGGCTAAACTTCCCTTTGGATAAAATTCTCTTCCAGTCATACCTCTGYCAGCTGAGTAATTTATGACTCCAAGCATGTAATACGAGATTAATTTTTGTATATCTTGCAACATTCATCATATTTGGTTTAAGGCTATCAATGTAAATTCTTAATGAAGTGAGAAATTTAAGTGTATCGAATAGGCTGATAGAAAAGCAGCTGGATTTTCTAAATATTCATTTTGTGGGCAAATTGAATTTTTGATATTTCTAATCCCTCAACCTCTTTAAATAAAAATGTTGAGGAAGAAGAAAATGCTGATTGGCCTCATCATTGGCCTTCTTTAAACCTTTATTAGGTATGACTGATGGTATTAGCTTTTGGATCTGCGCCGAAAACATCGTGTGGTCTTGAGGCAAAGGAGAAGTCCTTTAGTTCTGATTTCCCCTGTGATGCCAACGGGCATGCAGGCCAGCAGTCACCCTGCTGTGTTAGGTAGCCTTCAAAAATAAAGACTTTTTGAAAAATTCTGAATAATTGCAGTTTCTCTCACATTCTTTGTATGTTAAACCCAGATGCTGACACCGACCCCCTAGGTTTTATGTGATTCCCAATGCGGTTGGCATTGTATSTCCTTTCAGTGTGATTTACCTGCAAGTCCTGGTGCTCCCTGTAACATGTGTTTGCTTAGACCACATCTGTGACATGAGGAAGGCCTTAACTTAGTGTTCTGGTGGTCAGAAAAAAGCAGTGCAAGAAAGACATTGCAAAGGCTTGTCTCCGAGGGTGCCGGCTGTGAAGTGCTCGGGGAGCAGAGGAGCCTTCCCGTTTCCCTTCACCTGAGACACCGGCATAAAAACAGGTCGTTTGTTGCTTCCTTGTGCTCTTGCTGCAGCGTCTCGACTGTGTCGTTCACTTTCTCTGTTTGCTAAAGATGTCCTCCCACATTTTAATAGAAATTTGTAAAACAAACAAACAAAAAWACTTAGTTCCTATTTAAGAAAAAGAAACTTAATGCATTTACATTGTTGATTGTGTAAGTGCGGTTTCATGTAAATATACCATAATTAAATACATATTTAGTTTTACCCAAGGCTCATCTATTGAATCAAGTTATTCGTTAGTGGTAGGGATCTTTCTGGGGTCACTTTTTCGTATTWTAGACCTTACAAAGTACGTATTTTTATATTAGATGTATTGTTGACAGCTGAACAATTGATTAGGACACACATTTGCTGAATTGCCTCAAGGGCAAAGTGTAATGGTCAGAAAAAGTGCATTATGATTCTTCCTACTGCATATAGAATATTCTGTGCTCTTTTTCCAAAACTTTTGAGAAAGAGACTTAATGTAACTGCTTAAACTGTCAGAACAAGTTTTACAAAACCTGCTTAACAAAAGTCCCGCTGGCTGGAGGAGTGCTCAGCAGCTCCTGTAAGAACAAACATTTTCCTGTGGTGCCTGCGTGCTGGTTGTAAGTAATGTGCCTAATGCAGCCGAGACAGGAGCAGTGAGTGTGGGGGCTGCAGGGTTTTCAGAACACAAAGTTCGACCTGTGCTGCAAGTTGAAACATGCAGAGATAGAGAATAGGAAATAATTTCTCCAGCAAGTGAGAGGAAAATGAAAACTCCAGAAGCATGTTAGGAAAAGGGAAGGTTTGAAGGAATAAAAAAAGACTCGCAAAGGGAAAATGTCTGTGTGCAACCAGCGGCTTTTCCTTCCTAAGCAGRGAAAAGTGGGGTCCCTGCTGGGAAGCTGCATCTATTTGTGGGTATCTTAGTTTTTAAAGAATGTTGCAAAATGGAGGGAAAAGTTCAAAAAGGAATTGAAGATAATGTATAAGGTCTGAAAGTCGGACTTCACAGACGGTTTTAAATTGTGTCTGTTTAGTTTATCCGGGGGAAGTTTGAGAAGTTCCTTGATTGTTGTTTAGAAGGATCTATACAGAAAGAAGAAAGTCAGTGCTAGAAAATTATTTGACGTGTTAAAATGCAATGTTTCAGTATGTGCACGAAYGAAGGAGAAGTGGGAAGAGCAACAGTTCGATCCATTTGAGTGAATGCCGGCAGGRTTTGGTATTAAGCAGGCTAAAATGGCTCGCTGGGATACACAGAATGGACTGAGGTGGCTCCGATACGGCTGCTCTGCGGTCAGCAGCGTCCACGGCGGGGACTGGGAAGAAAAGGGCTGATACAGCTTCAGACATCTCATCTGTAGCCACCATTGCTCATCTGCCAGAGCCTTTGAATARTAATACATCCTTGGGGCAGAGGAAAGGGGTTGATGGTGGGTTTGATCCCCTTTTCCCATCAGAGCTGTGCTACCCATGCGACAATAAGAAACAGCAAATGTGCTGAGTATTCTTCATGTTCTGGACAGCGGTACTTCAGCTCCGAGGCAGACTTGTCTTTGCTTTTTGGACAATTACACTTGTATTTCATTATGAGTAGATTATTCATCTTCCCCTTTTCTTTTCTTCCCCCCTTTCTGTTTCTTTCCCCTTTCTTTTCTTCCCCAATCGTTTCTGTAGATCTGGTTTTGGAGCAGTTTTGATTTACATCAGTGGAATGGCCAGTAAAGGGAATAACAGAACACAATATATTTTCATTACCATTTCTATGTGCTGTAGCGCCGTGACAGCAAGTTAAAAAGAAGCTGCGCCGGGCTTTATGGAAGGGACTGCAGTAATTAATCTTCATTAGGATTGCTGCCATGGCCTTGCGAATTAAAATTTATTACGTGAAAGGGGGTGTGTGGCACAACATGTTTGATTAGCACAACGCCGATATTTACGGGGTAAATTATCCCCAACTTTTGYGCCTGTGTTTTGTTAGTAGATGTGTGAAGCGACCCCCTAGTCTGTGCTGGACCCCGTGAAGCTGCGTCCCGGACACGTCCCRCCTCCTGGAGGAGGCGGTCTCGCCCGTTGGCAGCGTTTTCATTTACTGTCAATACAGCTTTAATACTTCTGAAATAGCTCGAGCACTGCGGACAGAAACAACAACCTTGTCCCAAAAAAGCAGTGAGATACRTATGGGGAGCAGTGAGCTCTGCTCGGGCCACTGGCAGCTCCAACACGGCAAGAGGCCCTGTTACCAAAATTCCCTCATTTCACCTTGGGTATTCAGGGCATGGCCCTCAGCTCTTGCTTTATGCTGTCTCTTTCACATAGGCAGGGGAAGAACAAGGTAAAACCTGGKCGTTTGGGGCTGCAGGAATATGAGGGACATCCCAATGGTTCTTCCTTCTGCCCGAGCAGACCCTGTCCCGTTAGCCCGCTTAGCTTTGAGGTGCAGGAGCAGCCTCTGAGCGGGCTCAAAACCTTGCACGAAACCCTGCAGGAGGCTCAGCAAGCACTGAGGAAGACCTTGAAAAGCAGCGTGTTTCGAGGAGCCTTCTGCTTCATTCTGTGTTTCAGCACCTTCTGAGATGAGCAGCCCACGTGCTGGTCATGGAGAGAAACCAGGTGGGCAGTGGACGTGAGATCCTTGCATCGTGTTGGTTTAGAGGACAGTGCTCCCCRGAGGAAGCTGCTAGTAGGAACTGCTGTGTCCAGTCAGCAAATCAGTATTTCCCAATGAAAAAAACCCCAAACTTTTGATTTACACTTAAGTTATTGCAAGTATTAGTGCAATTTTCAAAGCTTTTGTTAAAGCTTTTTTTTGGAAGAAAAATGAATTTTCTGTGAAGATTTACTGGGAAATTTGCCAAATTTTAATTGAAAATATAAATTTAAGAATCTATTTTTAAAACTCTAAAATTAGTCTTTGCGATTTGTTTTTTATTTTTGCGGTCTTGTTTAAAACACAAGGACAGAAACTGAAAATGCCGTCTGGTTTCTGCTGCCTTGTTTGGAGGAGGCAGTTAGGGACTTAGGGTCTGCTGTAAATTCCCATTCTTCTTTGCAGTGTGGGAAAGCCAGGTCTGCCTAGTCTGCTGGAGAGGTTATCTAKGACATTTGTGTCATGTGTCAGGGCTAAAACCATGCGAAGGGGCTCCGGGCCGAGCGGCCCCAATCCCCYTGGTGCCGGTGGCTCCTGCTGGTGCCGGAGCTCTGCGCCTGGGCTCGCTGCCCTCCCTTGCTGCTGTTGGGCTGCACGGCAGAAGTCAGAGTAATAAAACAGATACACGGCCATTTCGGCTAGAGGCAAGGCTGCCAAAGGCAATTCATCTGGGTCTTGAGAAAGCAGCAGGAAAAATAGGAATTCACCAGGGAAAAAAATGAGTGGAGTTTTGTGTCTTCCTCCCATGGCAAGACACAGTTAAGAGCTTCCAGGGACTCATTTTGAAGGAAGGGGGAAGAATGGCTTGAATTAGTTGGATCCAAATCAAAAATTGCATCTGTATGAATAAGTGTAGGATTTACCAATGGAGTGGCAGTTCTCATATTTTTATTTTTGTTGCATATTTATTTTAGACGTGATTYTGAATGCATGTCAAGGTCCACTGACATATTCCTGAATTGGTTTTGTCAAGTCATCTGTCACTGTGTAACTCAGCAAATATTGGGTAAAGCTAATATCAATATCCCAATATACTGTAATCAATTAAGACAACAGAATAGTCTGCACTGCCTCAGCCTGAAAGCAGCTCCGAGTCCATCTGCTTCTGTTGCTGTAGCCTTCCGAATCGTATTTTTTGTTTCTTTTCTCTTGACATAAATTTGTCTGGTTTAAACTGTTTGATTACATGATGATATTGATTACTACACTTGTTAAAAAGAGTAATTGATTTGTCTCCACAGTGAACCTGAGGAGAGGATTGGAGGGAAGAGAAGAAGCTACAGTAACAGAAAAGAGGGAGAAGAAACGACAGGGAAAAGAAAGAAGGCCAAGCTGAGCGACGAGGAAGACTCCTTTATGCCCTTAGACACTGGGCTCTCCCTGGCAGAGGATGAAGAGCTTGTACTACAGCTGCTCAACAGTAATAGCTAATCCTTTTCCTGCGGGTTTGTTTCCTTGGACATCCTCACTTTTGTCAGTATGTGCATGATCAGTTTGGCACCTGGCTGGATGGGTACCAGTGGGTGTAGAAAAATGAGCCCCATGGAGAAGGAGCCTGGCTCTGATGAGCTCGGAGATTACAGATGAGGGTTAGCTGTCCTGTGAATGTATTGAGGTATCTGGGTTTGGGTTATAAAGTTTTTTAAAGCAAAATCCCCAGGTGACACTAGCACATTTATAATTGAAGACCTCCAGGTTT
This sequence comes from Eudromia elegans, assembly GCA_003342815.1. NCBI lineage: Eukaryota > Metazoa > Chordata > Aves > Tinamiformes > Tinamidae > Eudromia > Eudromia elegans. The sequence continues at coordinate 7,065,191 of PTEX01000010.1, read as the reverse complement.
TGAAGAAATCATCATTTAAAAAATTTTAATCTTACTTTAAATAAAAACAGGATGCACCTTTCTTGGCTATGTCGGGTTTGATTTCTTAGAAGGTAAATGTGTACTAGAATTATCAAAGAAGTTGTATTGTTGGCAGCTCAAATCATACTGCTTAAAAATAAAATGCATTTTTTTCTTCTGTGGTTCATGCATATATGTTTGAAATATTTTATTAAAATTCCTGAAGCTTTGGTATAAACTTCATCTCTTTCAGCTTTGTTATGAAAGCAGTTATTTTTCCAGGTAGATCTTGTTTCTAATTCTGTCACCTGTGTGCTAGGCAATTCAGAAACCACTTTTGTAAGCAATAACTTTAATTCTTGGGATTTGATTTTGAAACTCATATAAAATGGGTATGCACAAATACTACAGTGTAACACTACATTAGTTACAAGGTAAAGATTTTGTGGCAGGAGCCCCTGTAGGACTGGAAACCATCATTTTCTGTTATGACCAAATATAACAAAGGAAAGAGTGCTCATTCACCTTCCTTTGCTGGCATGCTTTGAAGTTGCATCCCGTCAAACCATGCGGTTCCTTGCAGATTACGTGCATGCTTTTCCATAACCTCTGCACTGTGGTGACAGCGGTGAGGCACCCAATGTGTGCTGGGCTTTTCCTGCAGGTTACTGATCTCTTTTTGAGGGTCTTCTGCAAAGTCAAAAATGGAGAAAAAGAGTGGTGAGGAGGCAATGAAACTCAGCTCTAAGATGTGACATGGGACAATGTATTCACCTGGATTTCTGTAAAGAGACTGGCCTGTGTCATTCAGCCATTATATGTGTTGCTTATTTAAACTTAGAAGTGATGGTTCCACAAATCTACTTTTCGGTTCTGGTTGGCTCTGGAAAAGTTTGCTTCTCTGAGTGTGTGGCATCAGTCTCAGATTGTATTAGGTGCCTTTTGCACCAGAAATGACGGAGGTTTGGGGTTTTATTGCTCTGCTTCCTACTTACATAAGGATGTTCTGGTGCAAGGGGCTGTCTCACACCTCAGGAGAGCTCTGCAGCATTGGCCCATCGTTTGGAAGGAGGAATGGAAGGAGGTAAGGAAGGAGGTGTGGAAAAGCCTTGCAGACCACACGGGGAATGCTCCAAGCTGCCGAGAGCCTCGCCAAGGTAGGAAATGAGGTAGAGAGGAGCAGGGCAGGAAACCCCTGTGTCACTTGCTGACACGCTTTGTTGACAGCCCGCAGACCTGCAGAATCACCAGCGTCTGTTTGCAGCAGACGCGCATTGTAGAAGTTTACATGGTGAATTACAGCCCAGAAAATAAACCACAGCAGACATGGACGCCCCGGGGCTCCCTGCCGTTGCTGTTGCTGCTCTTCAGCGAGCTACCAAGGACGAGCTGTCTCAGGAAGTGSTGTTCCAGTGGCCTTCCCTAGTGAAGGAGGGGCGGGTGACAAACTGGACACGGGAGCAGCGGGAGGAAGGAGCGGGAGGAGGATGGGGATGCTGCAATGCTGAGCCCAGGAACACCGCGCGGGCCTCGACCTGCCGTGGAGCGGCCACGTCTTGCCTTGGAGCTGCGCGTGCCAACGTTGAGTGTTGGTGTGCAGGAAGTTCAACGTGGTTTGTTGCGAGGAGGAAGCACGGCGAGCCAAGATTCATTAATTCTTACTGTATTTTCCAGTGGATTTGTGTTATCTGATGTAGAGTGGTTGGTGTTTCTTGAATCCTCACCAAGTTTGTCCAGCCACACTTGAAATGTGCCTGTCCTTGAAGAGGAGAAGTGGGAATCCAGGGCACCCACAGAAGGGGAAAACCTGGGGAAAAGCCTGAGAGGAAGGAGCTTGAGGCAGAGACTTCATGCTATGAGCAAGTGTAAAGCTTGGGAAATGCTAAATCACAGAATCACAGAATGGTTGAGGTTGGAAGGGACCTCTAGAGATCATCCAGTCCAACCCCCTGCTCCAGCAGGGACACCCAGAGCACGGGRCACAGGGTGGCAGCCAGGTGGGTTTGGAAGATCTCCAGAGAAGGAGACTCCACAGCCTCTCTGGGCAGCCTCTTCCAGGGCTCCGGCACCCTCACARGAAAGAAGTTCCATGGACATGGAACCTCCAGGCTTGGAAATGAGCGTTTCCCAAGGCCATTGGCCTGAAGAAGGTGCCTTAAGTCATTCAGCAGGAAACTTTGCATTAATTAATGGATTTTCATGATGTTTTGCATTTGTACTAATATATTAACAGTGATTGATTTCCTTCTGCTGCAAGAATGGTTCCAGGGTGGTGATTTATACCCAGGTATATAGTGTTCAGACTACGTCTAGTACAATTATAGTAATTCCGAGGATTTATGCTGCRCACGTATGCAGCAGTATAGTGTAGTGTAGCAGGCATTTATTCAGAGTCTTAAATTTTCTGATTGTTTTGTAGAAAATAATCGAGTCCTTTTGTTTACTGAATAATTCACTACCCGAAGGTGGTTTCAAGCCTCTTTTGGATAGAAAGCAGAAATCAGTTAAATGTCCATATGACAGCATTTGAAAGCTGCCTTTTAAATTAGTTTAATAGCGTGGCACRGAGGCTGCTGTAGAGGAGGCCTCCGATGCGCAGTGTTTCTGTGGTGCACTTCAGTGCACTGCTGCAGAGACCCTTCCCTCCTTCAGCACCGTGTAGGTTTCTGCTGGGTGTTTACCTGCACCTTGTGACGAGCTTGTTGCTGCAGCACKTTGTGTGAAGAGTGTAAGAAATTTAGGTGCTGTAATATAGGTGTCTGAGCAAATGAATATCTSACAATTAGAGATGAGTTTATTTTCTTCTAAACAAGAATAGAAATAATGATTTTTATGCTTCCTGCAGCTGATGGAGTCCGGCTGGAATATTGACTGCTGTGTCCTGCTCGGTGGCCGGGCTCCTGAYGAGAGAGAAGTGCCCGGAGCAAAGCACTGAAACCCAAGGAGCGGTGCTMGAGAGCGTTGGATTCGGAGCGTGCAAAGAGGGCGAGCTCTGCGGAGAGGCGCCCGCAGGGTGGGTTTGCTCTGCTCTGGGATGCCCGTGACGCAGCCTGGTGTGAGACGCCGCTAGAAAGGGAGCCTTAGTGAAGGCTGCGGACGGGGTTTTTTCCTGTTGTGCTGCTCTTTAGCCTGACCCAATGGAGGCTCCTTCGTGGAGCAGAACGGAGGGATAAGCGGCTGGTGGTGCCTTGGCGGGCGATGGGAAACCCAGAAACCCTCCTCCCGGGAAGGCCCCGGGAGCCCCTTTGGGTGAAGCTGGTTGATCCTTCGCCGAAGGAGGCGGGTGCCTCCCCCTGCGCTCAGCCGCCCGGTTTGGCCCGTTAGGGCCGTTCAGGCCCCTTAGGAGATAGTTCTGGGATTGAATGAGGAGGGAGAACTCGCAGTGYGTCGCCTCCTCACTGGAAGTCACCTTTGGCTAAACCTGTTCCTCAAATCCACTCGCATTCCCATTAAAATGATCGCTTAAATTTCCCAAGGCCATTGGAGAACGCGTTGCCCAAGAGTGGTTTCTTGGTAGGTGCTATCGGCTGGTTTTGCACATCCTCTAGGGTTTRTTTTATCCATAAAATACAGATAAGTTTGGTGAAGCCGAGGCAGTTCTGTTAAGCAGTGYTTTAAAACCTTTTGGACTTGTGCCTTGGTGAGGGTTCACCTGTGCTTAGCAATCCTACAAATTACTTCTCAGCAGCATGATAACTTTCTGATACCACTACCTTGCGTGGTTTATATTGAACTGAAGATGTTAGCAGCCCTTAGTGCAAAACATYAGGTTTGGGGGTTGTTTTTAACAGAACTTTGTGTTCCCTTCTTCCTTCCCTTGAGAGGTAGAGGRAAAAAGTCTTAAACCATCTATAGAGTCCTGAAAAAAATGGCARTGTAGATGAAGAAGGGGTCATTTCTGTCTGCGGTGGTAAAAGCTGCGAGGCTTGAGCTGCAAGTGAGTTTTAAGGAGGAAAATCAAGTTTGCTCTTCACTTACTACTGCCTTGCAGCTGGGCATGGGGCCTGTGCGGGTCCCCGCAATGGGATTAGTTTGTTCTGTGGAGCAGGAGGTCCCTGCGCCGGCCTCGCTGCCTCCATATGGGGCCACAGGTGACCCTGGAGGTTGTTGGTGTTGGAGTGACCAAATCCCTGGGGATCTCCCGCAGGTGGATYGGGCTGCGCCGGCCCCATCYGTSTGCCTGGCCGTGCCCATGGGCAGSGTGTTGTGCAGGCAGGGGGATGTSCTGMAGGACCACGGCCACCRGGATCACAAGAACTGAGCAAAAAGGTGGCTTGGGGCTTGGGGAGCTTCTCTGCRTCAAGCTGGGGGTGCTGCTGCAAAGAGCCCTTCCCTGGAGGCTCTTGTTGCCACCAGACTCATCGCTCAGGTCAGGAGGTTTGACTCCCCAGTGAGCCTTGCCCTATGCTAAGACCCTAGTAAATCAATATTTTATTACTATTATTCTTTAATAAACTCAGTGTGTGTGCAACTGTAAACAGTGGCTTTGCCTAGAGTGGTCACTAGTGAGTGCAGACAGAGTGGTCACGGGAATGCCAGGACTGCAGCCAGTGGGTTAGTGCCATCCAACACAGTATCGCACACCCAAATGAGCACGAGTTCCTGAAGGGAARGCAGAGCAGCCACTTGCAATTCTGAGGTTGGGAAAAAGCACAGGATTCCCCAAGGGCTCCTGTTAAACCTGCCCCCAGCATTGCAGATCGGCTGCAGGTTTGTGTGATGGGGGCAGTTAAGAAACAAGAGGAAATAAGCAGGGAGGTTTAGATGAGGAGCCAACGCGCCACCCCTCCTATCCCATCCCATCCCATCCCATCCCATCCCATCCCATCCCATCCCATCCCATCCCATCCCATCCCATCCCATGCCTCTCCAGCCGTGTCTGCCACGCAGGGGGACCCGTCACGATGTCCCTTGTGTTCCCCCCATCCTGGGGGCAGGTTGGGGCACGATGCTCCTAGACCCGCACGGCTGCCCTGGCTCTTGCTGAGCAAGGAACTACATGTGCTGGGGGGTGAAGAGCTCGCGTTTCTTATGTATAGTTGAGAATGTGCTAATCTAGTTCCTTGTCTAGTGACTCATTAAGCCCATTTACTCTTTTTGCCTCTCCGTGTAGATGCTGATACATTTTTGCAGACTGATGCGCTTCCTCAGCAGCTAATTTCAGCATAAATGATGCCAAGCTGCTAACGACACAGAACTGCCTGCCCAGGAGAGCAGCGCTGCTCAAGACTCCTGCTAGGTAACACCAGGAATGGGGGAATTCTGCCTGAAACGGCCTTTTCTTCTGGTTTACCCGGCCGTGCCGAGGAGTGTGGTGGGTTAAGCGACGGAGCTAAGTGTGGTGGGTTAAGGGACGCTGATTTGCAGGGCCATATTCAAGGTGAACCTTCTGCTTGCACAAGCTACTTGGGGAGTGATGTTGGATGCTCGACGTGTAACACACGCTGTGGCTTTGTGAGGTCTTCAAACAGAAGTTCCCATCGGATTATTGTGGATAATATCCCACCTAAATACCCTCCTCAGCACTGTAAATATTCCTCTSTCTCCCCATGTGCTGCTGACTGGCTGCACAGCCACTAAAATCTTCTGTCAGTGAGGCCATAAAGCATCAAGAGGGGCAGTTTTTCTTAACAAAGTGAAAATACGAGCCTGTCTCTGTAGCTCTGCAGAGATTTTATAATCCGTCCTGTGTTCAGTGAATATAYGGGGCTGCAGCAGCCACGGCTTTCACAGGAACAAGGGGCTCCACGACGCACACGTGGCGGTTTTGCCGGCGGGACGCCAGGCTCCCCGTCGCTGCTGTCTCCGCTCCTCCTGAGCTCATCTGCTCAGCAGGGCCCTCACACCCCAGTCCYCCCCTTCTCTACCCTGCTGTAGGTTATCACCCGACTGCCACTACTCATTTTACAGGGAATATCCGTCCTGGGACGGCCCGAGCTGCCCGGCTGTGCTCGCCCGTGGGGATCCTCGGYGGCTCCTCGCGCTAAGGAGCGTTTCTGCCGCTGCCACGAGCTCCTTTCAGGGCTCCTGCTGCTCCCAGGGGCTCCTGTCRGAGCTCCTGCTTGGCGGCCCGGCCTCCTGGGCTCCCCAGGCGAGCAGGGCCGGGGCACGGATGCCACCCCCCTCTTCACATCCCTTGGGGCTGCCTTGGTTCCTCTTGGCCCTYGGTGCTGGCTCTGTGAGCAGGGCTCCGTGTCCTCCTCGCGGGGCAGCAGGGCCCTGCAGGCCCACGGCTGGGCTCTGGGTAGACCTGCCAGCACGGGGATGGTCTCTGGAGGGCAGCAGTGCCGATTCCTGCGTGCGCTGATGCTCTGCTGCAGTTTCCCCCTCTTCTCGTAGCATTTCCTGGTCAGTTGTTCCCRTTCTGCTGGACTGCAGCCCATTTAATCTCACTCTCTAGAGCACTTGCGATTTCTCCCCTTGGTCGTCAYGTGCAAATTCATGACTTGCACTCCCTATTCCATCATCCAGGTCAGAAATGAACAGAAGTGGTTTTAAATGCAAACCAGCCCGCTGCGAAGCCTCAATCTGCACGTCCTTCTGGTTTGATGTTAAGCCACTGATAGCAGCCCCTTGCAAATGGTTTTCCATCCCGCTTTGGAAGCGGCGCAGGCTTCAAGTGCGCTGGCAAAACGCCAGTGCTTAATCCATCAGCAAGAGCTGCCTTTTTTCTTCATCCAGACATATAAATGAGACGTCGGGCWTGTTGGTTGCCTCAAACCACGGTAGGGATTGCTCCTCGTGGGGGCACACACGCTCTCCCCTCACCAAGGATGCCTGGAGTGGGCAACGTGCAGCCTTCGCACTGCTGGCCCTCCCCGTCCCCTTGCAGTCGGTCTGAGCGTGGCTCTGCTGGAGCGGGGCTAGTGGGTGAGCACGAGGGAGCAGACACGCTCCCAGCAGCACGGCCACTGCTCTTTGAGCCGCTRCTCTCTCCTGAGGGACTGGTGGCACGACAGAGGTTGCGGTGACCACACACGTGGATCCGTGCACACGTCCTCCGTGGAGTGGGAGGGAAGAATATTCACCTTACTGGAAATAGCTGCACTGAGCTGCCACCTCATTAAGAAAACCATGGTCTTGATCAGATTAATGGGTGATTGGCCTATTAAGAGCAATTTTAGTATTGTGTATGAACATTAATAAAAATCTGTCTAGTACGGCTCAYTTCAATTAAAAATAGGTGTTTCAGCTGCCATTTACAAGTCTGGGATTCGTCGGCAGCCAATTAGGATGCACATATTCTGCTGAGGGTTTTCAGGGTCTTGTTTTGTAACGTTTCTGGGAAGTGGTGAATATTACAGTCATTTTACGAGCGGCGTTCTTCGCCCCAGGTCTTCACTGAGAACCTCAGTGTCTTGGTGCAGGAGGTGTCCTAGGGGTAAACTCAGCCTCTGCCTCTGCTTACCTTTCCCCAAAGGTCAGACCACGTTGGCTTTGTACCCGAGTGTAATCTCACACCAGTTCCCTCTTGTTTCTGTCAGGGCGACAAAAGCTGCTGGCGCAGGTGCAGCCCGCGAAGCTCCTGCGCGCGTTGCAGCACGGCCTGCACCGTGTTGTGTTTGTCACCGTGTGTGTGTGTTTGCACGCGGTTACCGGGCAGCTCCAGTGCACCGTGTTGTGTTTGTCACC
>PTEX01000010.1:7041615-7057189 GCA_003342815.1 Eudromia elegans | reverse complement strand
GGGCAGCTCCAGTGCACCGTGTTGTGTTTGTCACCATGTGTGTGTGTTTGCACGCGGTTACCGGGCAGCTCCGGGCGCGGGGACGTCGCGGCCTCGGCTCCCTGCTGCGCTCGGCGCTTTCTGTGCGCTGAGGGCACCGGTAGAAAACTCGCCAAATGAAGAGCAGAGCTGGGCTCGGGGCCGGCRTTTCTGAAAAAAATACCACTTCTGACCTCAGCTCAAGAGAAACGCTTCTCCGTGTTGTGAATCTGAGCACTCCCACTTAGGCGTCGCGCTGTAAACAGGAGCCAGCGAGGCCGTGCTGGCCGCGGCCTGGGCAAGGCTCTGTTTCCCGAGCGGTGGCTCGGTGGGACCCGCGTGGCGCGAGGCCTGGCTGCCCCGCAGAGCTGTGCGCCGGCTGCCGGCGCCACCCTCTGCAGGGGGACGGGCTCCTGAAGAGCTCTGCGCAGCTYCTCCGCGCGTGGGAGGGCAGCGGGAACAGGGCCTCGTACCAAGGCGGTGATTGTCCTCTCAAGGTCCTTGAGGGCTGGTCAGGAAAGAGAAGSTACCTGTGACCCAGCAGGGCTGGTGCATGGGAAGCCAGGCACAATCCCGTGCGAGCCCCGTGGCCCCTGTGCAGGAGGAACCTGGTGCCCCTGGAGCTGGAGCAGCTGGCAAGGTTGGGCTGCAGCCRTCCCCGTCCCCCTGATACGTGGGGAAAAGGGCATCTTTGTTTCAGATCACTTCTTTAAAAATTATTTTTCTCCGTGGCTTACCAAGAATTATGTATCTAACAAACCAACTTTTGTTCATTCTGTTGACTGAAGAGCAGCATCAGCTTGGTGATAGTGGGTTGTACAGGGCAGCTGGATGGAAAACCCGTGTGCTGGGTGAGCGGGTCCTTTAGGCGCCAAGCAGACTCAAGCCGGGCTCGTTGCTGCAGCACTTCTGAGGTTATTCTCACTTTGKGAGAATTCTGCAAGAATCAGGTGCTGCCAGAAGTAAATCCAYCAACTAGCAGGGAGTTCATTGATTTTTTCTCTTACCCTGCTTGGTAGGACTTACTGAAACCCTTCCTGAATTTGCCTGGGAAATGATTTTTAAAGGAGAGAAAAGCACTCCGCTGTCTTCTGGCACACTTTGATTATAAGCTGTGAAAAGGGAACTGCAGAGGTSACTGGCTGGTTTTGCCAACCCGTGTTTTTTGTGTAAGAACGCTTTCTGTATCCATCGTTTTTCAGGAGTTTTGCACTTGATAAACACACAACTGAACTGCAGAACGAATGGCATGGAGTCAGGAAAGGGTWGTGATTCAGTGTAATGCTAAAAATGAGAATGCATTCAAAGGTGCCCAGTATTCAGGAGGGGAAATGAAGTTCCTTTGTCTATGAGGCGGATTTGATCATAATCTGAAAATACTCAACCCTGCTCTGGAGCTACCMTAGGCGACAGTGACACGTGCAAGGCAGAGGTCTGACCTGAGCCCCCTCCAGGTGTGTTTTGCTTCCTGGCCTGARCCTAAGGCAGGTTTATCATTGCAGCGGGTGGGTGTGGAGATGATGATGATGCCACTCGTTCATGGAATGAGGCCCTGTTCATGGAATGAGGCCAGGGATTCCTGTTGCATCKGCAAAATCTGGGCTCGCAGGGTAAGCACCTCCTGGAGTTTATGATCTCTTGTTAAGCTTGAGGGAGCCTCCACCAAACAGATGCAGGTGCAGATGRGCTGGCCCTGGGCCTGTCCTCCTCCAGAAGACGTGTGCAGGGCACGTGGGACTGGTGCTCAGCCCATGGGGATGCTGCACCCAGCCTCTCTCTGCCGAGCRGCTTGGGAGAGAGGGGCTCTTTGGGGACTGCAAGGGGAAGACCCCGGTCACCAGGACCAGGAGACTTCTGCTTTATGCTTTCTCTCTCCAGAAACRTGGCTGGTGGCCATCAACACAGCCTCGAAGGAGCCATTTCGGTTTGGACCAGATGGTTTGGTCTGTCTGCTGGGGATATAATGTGAAACAGCAGCAAAAGAGGGGGTGGCTCCAGTGCAGGAGACGAAGGAACTGGAAACCTGACCAATAGACATTGTGGTGGAGATGGGGAAAATGCTGCCCTAGAAGTGGCTGTTGGGCTGTGCGTGTTTTGGGTCTCTGTGGTTGCTGGTGATGCGGTGCGGTGCTGCCRGTAAGTTTGCTGCTGCTTCTCGGTGTGTGCGCCGACACTTTGTGCTAACGAGGGTTTGCTGCGAGCAGCAATGCAGGCCTGTTCTCACCAGCCTCGCTAGAAATCTGCTCTTGCCTCAGCTCTGCTCCTGGTTTGCCAAGTGCTTCGTTGCAGGTGATAACAGCCTCTGATAGAGCCAGGAGGCTCTGGTAGCACTTTGTGCCTTTAGCATTTCAGCTGTGTGACTTGCAAACCATTTCTAGGGCAGAGATTTTTCCAGGAGTTTCCTTTAGCGTGTGGAAGCATTTCCAAGAGATGTTTCAATGTGGCAATAACCTCCATTGTATCCCTAACCCCACGTTTCTGGTGGTGTCTTGGATGAGCTCTTGCTGTGCCAGCAAGGCTCTCCTGCAGCAGAGTGTCCCTGTTCACAGGAGRCACACGTCATCCAGGGCCCCATGGCAAAGCTCATGTTATTCCTGGATCCTGAAACAGGCTCAAACGAACCTCAAAACCAAAGCATTAATACAGCAAGTCTGACTTCGAGGGATTGCAGACACCACAGACATGGCCATGGGAGGGATGGGGATCCCAAACATGGGGACTTCCAAAGAAGTGAACATTATTAGCCACTTTTTATGAGAGATTTAGAGAGAGATATAGGGAAAAAAATCCATAAATAATAATAAAAAAGGGCAGCTTTGCCATGTAATGCATAGCATGATGCTCAGGACACTGATCACCTTTACTAATTGTATTGCTGTTGTTGGTGAAATGCTATTTCTCTGCAGTAAGAAGTACCAGGACAAAAAGGCATTTTGCAACTGCTGGAAAACGCTTCCTGAATAAATACCATTGCTTTTGTTTGCTTTTGGTTTGGGGTCTTCTTCTGGACTGATAACATCTACTTAATGATTGATACGGTTAAAAGAACCATATTGATTCATTCGCCAGGAAAATAAATTGGCTGATATCTCATATCATCCAGTCATATTGATCTTCTAGATGCTGATGGGATGGAGGCTTTCATCGTCAGACAGCACATTAACACCTTAATTGATATATTTCTGAAATCTMATTAGAGGCCAGCTGGATTCCTTGTGGGAATAATATTTATTTTTGATGTTGACAAAGTGCTCCAAAGCACAAGTCATATGGTGTGATTTAACAGTGATTAAAACTTGGCGACAAACAGACAAGTTGAGGACACTGCCAAGCAGCCAAGGACTTTCTTGACCAGGATTGGTGAGGCTCTGGACGGGTGTAATTACTTGGTGCTCTGCCATRTATGCACACACAGCTCTGTCTCATCTATGAGTCGGTCAAACATCTGGATAGCTGTTATAGCACCTTCATTATTCACTGCCAATCACCCCTTACCCAGGATAGATGTGTGTGTGCAAAGTACATTTCCCCAAAACTCTTTGGAGAGGTCACTAAGTTCAAACAGGTGAGAGCAGGTGACCAAGAAAACCTGGATTCWGTTCACCTGTGGTGTCTTGCTGTGCATTTCTGTGTTACAAAGATGTTTTTTGTGTTATAAATTGTAACGCCTGTTTTTTTCCCCATAACTCATGTTCGCCCCTCCTGTTGCATTTGCTGGATAAAAGGCTGGAGTTGCTCCCTGCTAATACAGGAGCTGATCCTGGTCTCCTCTCCCTGTTTCCTGAGGTCAGACAGACTTTGCTTTGCAGAGTTTCTGTCTTTGCTAACGTATCCAATGCACCCGGTTTCCTCCCCGTGGAGAGAGGCTCTCTGAGCTCCACCAGAGAGTGTTTCTGGCTGGGAACAACCCGCACCAGCTGGAGCCCAGCGGGACTGGGGCTCTGCCTCACCCGTATGCGTCCACCTTCCAAGGTGGGGTGACAAAGGGCCTTGCCACGGCTGCCACGCGTGGTCCTTCCTGTGTTTCAGGTGCCCTGGCAGAGATGTTCTGCATTTTCAGTTCACTGCACCTGGATTTTGTTTGGTTTCATGGCGAGGAGGTRTCCAGGCTGATAAGGGCCWAGGGCTTCTCTGAGAACTCCACGCRGGCTTCGCCTACAACGCAGCTCCTCTCGCAGCAAACAACAAAGTCAAACAGTGACCTTGCTCTTTTGTGCTTTTGCAGGATCCACTTTTAGCCTCCCATCCACAGCCTGAACCACTTTCTTTTTATTACTGTTGAAGGCTGTGACCGTTTTTCAATTTTCTTTCATTTGTAGCAKGTACCGGCTCTCTCTGTTTTTCTGTAATTAATTCCTGCTCTCATCCCTCTCCKCCTGCCTTCAGATGAGCCCTGCTCTCTGCAGAGCTCTGTCAACGTCTGCAGTGCTGGAGCTTTGCCTTTGCCACAGCTGCCTCTGCCCGGCTGCCAGCACCGCTTGCTGCCTCCTGGCCAGTGCCCACGTCTCCTGTCGTCCCCCGGGGCTCCACTTGTGTTGCCAACTGCACTGGCTTGTGGGGCTGTTTCCTCACTGGCTTTCACAGCACCATGTCCCATGTCTGTACTGTGGGGTCTTCAGGAGTGTGCAGAGCTGAAGTGTCTGTAAGTGGCCAGCACCAGAGGAGTTTCTCCTTGTCCTATATTTCCAACCTTCTCGCCCTCAACAGGTAATTTCAGTTCTCCTGTGTGGCCTCCGCATCTCTTCCTGCCTCTAGCGAGATCATTCATCTGGATTAAGGATCTGAGCAGGCACCAARGAAAGTGTCCTCTTGTTCCTGGATGCTCTGTTGCCTTCCCATTAGCAGAACTGACATTAGCACCATTTCTGTGCTGCTTCTGCTGGAGCCCTCTAGGTCCTGATGAATCCTGGTGGTCTCTATGGCAGCTCATGACAACGAGGATGCCTGAAAGAGGAGCATCCCCGAGAAGTGACATCTCTGACCACTGCTGATGGTCACCTGCTATGGTGTGYAGCTGATTCATCCTCTCAAGAGTGAAATGCTGTTTGCTAAAACTTGGCCTTTTCAAACTCTTGGGTATAATCTTCTCTCCTGTGACTCTTGCTGCAGCTGCAAGAGGGGAGAAAATCCCTATGACATTTACAGAAAGGTTTTCTGTAAACCTTCAGAAAATCATCAAGGAACATTTTTGTTTCTTTTAGGGCGGGCAAGGTGTTAGCATTTCACATGAAGCAGAACTCATGATTTCTCTTGACTGTGTTCTCCCTTCTGGTAAATCCTCATGTTGCTGTTGACATTACCTTCCTTTCCCCAGCTGTCCCAAGCATCATCTTGTAGCAATTGATCTCCGACTTTGACTAGCAGGTTTATGACCAACCTGCAAGTTGTCTTCCTTCTCCAAGCCCTGACCTGTTGGTTTCTCAGCCTTGACAAAGGGAAGGGGAATCCTCAGCTCCTTCTTGTGAGGCTCCTTAGGGCTAGGAGCTCTCTCTACATGAGTGGGGTGCATGTAGCCATCGCACACACTGTGGGGTTAGGACAGCCTCTGTGCAGGGTTTTCAACCCCCACTTCCCCACCTCCCGTGCTCCCTACCAGGCCTGTCTCACCCTGTGTGGTGGCTCCCACATAGAGCTTGTCCTGGAGCACCCACCCACATGGCCAGAAGGGGCTCCCAGGARGTCCCTCTCCTACAAACATATATATGAGAAGGTTCTCCCAGCCTGGCACCTCAGGGCTGCCTCCACCAGCTTCCTATGTAGCCACCACTGGCCACAGGTGGTGCATCCAGGCCTCAAACRGAGCAGGTATGATTGTATCACACCGTCTTCTTCCATGGGAAACACTTCAGGGATTCCTGGTGCCCCAGTGCTTCTTCTCAACGAATGCAACATGCCCCAGGCAACAGTGACTTGACGAGACTCTTGAAGAGAGCTCTGTCCTCTCAGGTCCCATATCCATAAAGAGCTGAAAGGCTGGTCACTGAGGTGCTAAGCACAAGGGTTCAGGTGCACATCTTTACAAATGAGCGGTATCAAGGCAGATCATGGTGCAGGTGTGAAAGCCTCCTCGTGATGAGTGATGGGGCAGGGTGGCACTGCCTCTGTGTGGCCTTGGTGGCGGTTGCTGCGTGTGAGAGCTGCACAAAGTGCCCTCCATGGAGCAGCCTCAGGCTCTGCAGACTGGGTATGTGCACTCGATAACGAGGTACCTGTGACTGAGATGGCTGTTAGAAACCTCAAAGGGGCTAAAATTCCTCTGCTCGCACCAGGTGAGATGTGTTATACAGTAAGAGYGCTTGATAAAGCGCTAATGTGGCAGCTGTGCTGCTGGGCTGGCTAATGGGTTTCCAATCTTCTGCTCTCTTAGACTGTTCTAATGGCAAACAGATTGGAGCAGGGGCAAGCCAGAGGAAGTGAGTCCTGCTGGAGCTGCGGGRCTTCACTGGCACCTGCATCCCCTCGGATTTAGGGAGCAGCAGGGGTGAAAAAGCTTTCTGGATCTGGGCCCACCCTCTCGTTCTGAATGAATGGAAGTATCTGATATGGGTTTGTCATAGCCTGAGCAAAGTGATAGGATATCACCCTGGATAATTCCAGTTATTACCTGTGCTTGTAGCATGTGACTTRCGGGTTCAATTGCGAGTGCTCTGGCTGGGTCTCTGAAGTGCCGTCAGTTCCAGAGGGTGATTAGAGGGTTTGCATGAGCAGTTACATGCACTTGATTCACTGGGAAGTGAACTCCTTTTTCTTTTTTTCTCCTTAGGAAAGTCAGGGAAAACAGTGGCAATCTTTTATCAGGARAGGTAGGGAAGACGCTTTACTCGCTGCTTGCTCAGCACTTTGAACTGGAGCCTTCCAGGAGGCATGAAGCTGGGCCGGGGTACTAAAGAGGACTGCAACTGCAAAGAGCAGTGTCCAGGTCCTGGGGAGAGAAAGAGCAGGACTGAGGGCTGTGTCCGGATCAATGGTGCCTAGATGGCWTGTAAGCTGAGGTCCTGAAGAGCAGGGAGGAAGCTGGGACATCCAGGTCCCTGTGGTGATGTGCACCTTGTCTYTCCAGGGCCACCTGGACCACCTCAGCAAGGTGTCCTGGCCGGGTTTTCCATGGTTTGGTCTGGGGTTGCTGGAGCGCGTCTCTGAGGAGGGTGTCCAATGGAGACACTTGCCCTTGTCACGTGGTGCTGAGAGCTGCTAACCAGGCAGTGCAGGCTGCCCACGGCACCCGTGGTTTCACGATGCTGTGTAAAACATTCCTGAAACTAAACCATCTTTTATTTTTACAGCTAATTATTTTAACTTATTTATTTATCTATTTAGTGTTTACTGAACTGGAAAGAGTCAGAGTCCTTAACCACAGTGTCACTGTTGATTACGAGTTGTCAATTCTTTCTAAACAAAAGACTCTGTGGTTGCATTGGGATATTCTCCAGAAATGATTGAGTAGAACATTTGAAAAAGCGTTGCCATCTTGGATATAATTTTGCTCAGAAGAAGAGGAGACCAAGCACTGAAAAATTATGGCAATTCAATTCTAATTTGAATTTTAAAAATACTCTGAAAATTTTTAATCCTGTATTTGAATAAAATTAATAGATACATATTCCTGTGAAAACTCATTTTCTTGCCTATGATATAAATGTCTGTCATGCAATTCCAGGATGAGGAATATGGATTCCCTTGGACAGAGTGTAACTCATACTCTGCTGCTGGTGTGGTGACAGAAACCGTTCTTCATGTACAGCTTTATGTAACTGCCCTATATAASCTGCTATAGCTTAACTGAAGCTATTTAAGAAGTAGTGACAACTTATTCCCAAGTGTGATCCCTAATCAAAGCTGGAGTCTCCATTTTAGGTGTTAAATATTTATYCAAAGGCGGATCACACATTTCTGGTGCTGTGTGGAGAATTTATGATAAAGCACCGCTCCAAGCCCAACACCAAAATGTCTCCCACTTCCTGGTTCATTTTAGCAAAGTAATGGAATATAAAATAGAATTAGACCAGTCCTTTTACGAGCATAATTTGAGCTAGCTCTTCACTTTTATTGTGCAAGTGTGCCATGGCAGCTCAATGAGATCTCGTGGTGAAAATCCCTGCAGTGCCTATACCTGGGCAGACCGTTTCTGTGCCTTGGCCAGACTGGGCTGCTGCCGCTGCTGCCAGACAAGGGGTGCACACCTCGTCCCCATGCTGGGACCTTGTGGATGTGCGTGCTCGGCAGGTGGCACGAAGGGTGTCCTGGTTCAGCGCTCCCGGCCATGACAGCCCTGACAACGTGTCCAGTTGTATCCTCAAGCCAGTCAAGGATGGGTACAGGAACAGAGCAAGTAGTAGCCATTGCTCCACGGGATGGAGATCTCAGAAGGTCAAGGGCAAAGACAAGGAGGGGTGAAGTGAAAAACATCTCCAATAACTTGAGCCAAGCTGAGCTAGGTGTACAACGTGAGTGCTACCTCCTGTCCTGAGGTGTTTTGCTCTCTATGTACTTTGAGTCTAGACAACTAAGTGATTAAATTTGGATGGCTCAAGTTAGCTGTGTTGATTCCCTGTCTGAGTGAGTGCCAAGGACATGCAGGACACCTGCGGTGAAGGCAGAAAAATAATCCAGGGATTTGAGCATTAGATCTTTTGATCATTTATAGGTCAACATTTGCTTTGAGGAAGATTGACATTTAATGATTCATTCATACTATCTGAAACACTCTCCCAATGTTCTAGCTTAGATGAAGTTTTGCTGTCTGGCGAAATATTATCTATCGAYGTGGATGAAAATCTAGCAAAATTATTTTGGGGAGCAAATGGCTTCCATTTTTGTTGCACTTATTTTTTTTTTCTTCTGAGAGCCTTATTCTTTACCACTTAACCCAATAATTTTGGAATTTGTTGCATCTTTCAAATCAAAGAGCTTGGAAAAAACTCTTTGATTCATCTTTTTGTCCTTCTTATGCCCATGACACCAAGCTGTGGAAAGTTTCTTGTGMTTGATGATATCAAAACAAAGAACTGGTAACTCTTGTTCCAAAAGCTTTTAAATAAATYGTAGAATAATTTGCGGACACCTGGGGGTCATCCAGTCCAACCCCTGCTTGAGGTCATTCTGGTCAGGTCAGTTTGCGTGGGGACGTGTGCAGCTGGATTTCAAATATCTCCAGGGAGGGAGACTTCACAACCTCTCCGGGCAGCCTCTTCCGAGAATGGCAAGTTCCRACGGTACCGAGCAGCACGGAGTACCTCAGCTCTCCCACTTGGATATACAGTAATGCTCAGCGAAACTACTCTGCATTTTTTATTCTTGAAGACATAGAGCACACTATAGTTGATCCAGGAGCATTTCTACATGCTATTGAATTAACGGGGAGGCGTGGCAATTTTAAAACATTAAACAGTCTTATTCAGAAGTGAGTTTCAAATATTTGGYCACTGCACAGTCTGTTATTAGAACAGACGTCTCATGTTGCTTGCAAGACTGAGGGTCTTTTTCTGCACGCACTGAAACCAATGCTCACTCCCTGACTTTGAGGATCACACCCTGGGTGAGTTTGTAAGAACAACTGATTGTCATGGGAGCAAAGCAGCACCTTTCTTATGTAACAGAATTTAGAACAGAAACACATTAACCTTCTCCAGGAGGTGAACAGAGACACATCAAGATGCTGATCGACGTCATGTTGGGGGAAATGACAGCAAATCCTCTGAAATGACATTGGAGCAGAGCAGGAATAAGCAACCTGAGAATCAAGCCTGTAATCTCTTTGCCCYGGCTCTGTGCACGTTTTCCTCTGCAGCCTAACTTGAGAACAACATCTTAATTTGTTTGGCAAAACCAGGAGTGGCTGCGGTGGCTAATTTATTTTGCAGGAGTACACGCTGATGAGCGCGATGAGCTGAGGAGGTGATCACTGGCAGAGGTGCTGTCAGTGATCAGGTACCTCTGTCCTTCTGTGGGAGGTGCTCGCAGGAGCCCATCTCGCTGAYGGGGCCGGCTCTGGCTCCCGCCAGGCCCAGGGACCCGTCCTGCTTTTGGGAAACGCTCTCATTTCTGTGGTCAGAACCACCCTCTGTCCCCACCCCACTTTCAGTAGGTATCCTTCTTGCTTGAGCATTTTTGGATTATTTTAGTTAATTTGAACCTGTGTGCTGAGRACACCATGTTAACTCACACTGAGCCTGGGCTGGCCAGTTTATGTGCTCTCCCTCARGCTTTTCCTTGGTAAAGGACAGCTCGATGGGAAAGACTCTAGTCCATTTAACCATTTAGTCATGTAGTTTTTATGCATAACGACTTAGCTGTTTTCTTTCCTCACTTGGCTGTACAAAGTGATGCCAAAGTATCCAGAGAATTAGCTCAATGGCAGAGATTTACCCTGCTGTGGTCAACCCGACTGCCTGGGTAATGGCATAAGGCAGACAGATGGGACAGAATTTACCTGTTGATTTTTCTTATAACCTCAGGGAACAAGACCCCACTGATGTTCTGCTTGTGTCTTGTCAGTTAATATTTGCCCTGCCAAAACCTGCCTGTTTTGTGTGGATGCCGTGTCCTGATCTCCTTTGGACAGCAGAAGAGTAGATGATCCAAGGTCCTAAGTGTTTTGCAGTGAAAAAATGCACTAGGCCAGATCTGCTGAGACTTTACTGAGAGGCTGGTCGCAGAAATAAGCAGCTGTTTAATATAGTGCTAGGAAAAACAGTTCCAAAACATTTCTCAGTAGAAGTACTCACAGAGCAGCACTCTCAACATGTGCTGTGAACCTCTCGTCTGGAAGGCAGCAGGGCTGCGTGAGCATCACTTCTTGCTTTGCTTGAGGCCTCCTCAGCCCGAGGACGGAGGCTCTGGGCTGGCTTTGAACGCCCTCCTCTGKAGTCAGTCCTCCTGGGCATCCAGACGCTTTGGCACGTCCAATGGTGCTTGTGGAGTTGGGCCCCTGAGCAAAGGAGGACCTCCAGAGCTTGCCCGCGGGCAACGATTAGAAGTGATTCACCGTTCAGCTGCGACCCTTTCCTCGTAGAAGGTTGGGGAAGTCCATTTCTCTAAACAAAGCAAACAGGATTTGGCCTTTGCTCTCTGTTATCTCTTTTATTTGTCTCTATAGAAATGTAAATCTATTTCCTGTCACRTATGGTAGGACTGCACAAATACTATGAGCTTTTACCACAAACTAGGGCTGTGGTYGGTGCCACCTTACCGTTACCACGCTGCTTCAGGCGGGTTTTCTCGAYGGCCCTCCCTGGACGCTGCGTGCAGAGGGGCTCTCAAAGCTGCACGTCCTTCTTCAGCCGGGTCTGCTGTTGTCCTCTGCGTGCAGCAGGGCCTGTGCTGGCGAGGAGGCGGGCAGGCTGCAAGGCCAGGGCTGCACCTCCTCTTGGTCATTTAGGCATCTGGGGAAAAACGTCCCAGCTGTCTCGGTGACCTGGGCAAAGAGTCATCTGCTGCAGGAACCACTGAAAGTTGCTGTTGTAAAAGGGATGTAAGAGCCCTAGTGAAAGGGACGTGTAGGTCCCTTTGCAGGTGTTATCCTTCGTTGATAAGAACTCTTAACAGAACAAATTGTATCTCCTCAGAAGGACTCATAATCCTAAATGCAGAGTTGGAAGCATCATGTTCTACTTCATCCTCACTTTGGGCAACTGCGTCTAGTTTCTGATGCTAATTGGTCCTCTAGTTCTTGTCTGGGCTGTCTTCAGGCTGTGAATGTCTAAAGGTTGAGTTTCATTTATTCGTTTGGCCAGGACCTCACTCAGTGGGACGGGAATCTAGGCAGAGGTTTCCAGAGGGTGCTGTAAGATCCTTATTCATCTTTCCRTGATCAATGGGCACGCTAATTTTTGTATGCGAGCACCGAAAGGGATGATAGTGCTCATTCTTTTTCTTTGGCTGGTGTGAAGATGGAAGTGTCACATTATCATTGAGCTGGATTTACAGCATCCCAAGAATTTACCAGTGAATAGATGGCAGCTGTTTAACAGAGATTTATGAAAAGATTTATCTATGAGCAACTCGACCCCCTGCACTGCCCTTTCTACTTCAGATAAAGCAGCACTAGCCTGCTAGCAAGCAGGAGAAAGCAAACCATGTCATTACACAGTTAATTGTAGCTAATGACCAGAAAAGTTCCTAACCCTATAGAATCAGCTGCAGACTTTCTTTTATTGCTTTGTTCCTGATGAAAAGAGAAATAGTTGGAAAAATGTCCCAGAATTGATTGTCCAATATTTGCTCTTAGCCAGCGGGATGGCGTATTACGTAATACTGAAATAGCATCATATTGTGACTGGAGTTGCAGTTAGGTTTCAATAGAAAATAAACCTGCAAAGCCCCCATTGTTCTTGCTTTGATCGCTGCCAGGATGTGGGAATTTCTAACAAAACGTGTGTTTCTTTTTCCTTTTCACTTACTTTAAAACACTTTGACGTTAGAAAGCCAAATCACATTTTAAATGAGCAGCCCATGAGCTCCAGGAACGCAGCTGTCCCAGAACATATCCCTCCTGTGATCAAAACGCCCAGGAGAGGAGGACAGCAAAGTCTTCATGTATTAAAAACAGATTGAAAAATTGAACTGCAGAAATATTTAAAGTCTATTGTACTGCAGTGTCTCTTTATCTATTAGGTGCAACTTCAACATGACTTGTCAGCTTGCTTTAGCTCTGCAGTGAATCCTTTTTGTCATTCTGAAGTCTGTAAATAATAAAGGYTATCTATTAAAAACGCAGCAAAGGTCTTTTTTTAACTCACTTCATAAAGGAATCCTGCAGGCTACCATTTGGAAAAAGCCTGGGCTGCTGTATCTCATTTGAGCACTAATATGATGAAGTTAGGAGCTACGAGATGTGAATCTTAAGTTTAATCGTAATGTTAGCACAAATCAGACCATGAAAGAGTCTGTCTGATTAGGTGGTTAAACAAAAAGAGATGCCTCAAGATATTCTTTCCCTTTCAGTAAGTCCTGCTAGCTTAGGGCTCCTTTGAAGGCAGTGTCAGCCTCCCTTTCACTTTGTTACACCTCCTTTGCATTGAATCTGTGAGAAGGGAGGATGAAGGCTCTTGTAACCCATGGTGTCTTGGACGTGTCCCAATCTCTTTAAAGTGATTGTGAGCCTAGCAGTGATGGACAAGTCCTCTGAGAAATGCTCGTTTTACCCCTTCTTTCTGCTTTCAAAGCCCGACTGGAATTTTCCTGTTGCTCGCGATGTGTTTTGTGGGTCAGCAGATCTTCTGAGCTGGAAGTGCAGCTTAAGCAGAAGGATGAGGGGGTGCACAGTGAATTACCCAGCGGTGCTGCAGCAGYGGGTGAAGGATAAACTTGTCTCCAGCTTCCGCTTCATCCTTCCAGTCAAATCAAATGTGCTGCTGGGATTTCTTTTGTCACAAGCTTTAGTGGACTTAAGTGCATATTTCTACGCAGGGATAGCTCACATCTTCCTGCAGATTGTGGTCTCGCTTCCCCGCGTGGCTGCCAGAACTGCACAGACTAAGTRGAAAACTGGGCCTGGAGGGGGACTGCATGATACGTTGAATGCCTGTGCAAGATGAGATCATGACGAGCTCTCTGGGCCAATAACCACACTAAAGACTCTGACTCCGTATTGGTTAGAGAGGCAATAAACACCCGACTGCTTCTACTGAAAGGTGGCAAGAAAAATTAACGCAGGAAGAGCTTTACAGAGGTCTGCAACTTGCTTTAATGGACCCTCTTGTTATTTCTCTGCCTTACGCAGAATTGCTTGTCCTGTTTYGGATACGGAATAAATGATTCTTGCTCCCCTACTTCATGTTATGTCCTGAATGTCTTGTTCTGACCAATTTGTGTAGTTTCTGGCAGCAAAGTGGGAAAAAACTGCAGTAAAATACCAGATGATAGRGCAGCCAGCTCGGCTATAGGGTTTGTGCTTGGCTGCGCTAGTGGGAGAGGGCGTCGCGCTCCCTCAGCAGGCCCAGGTGAGCAGAGCTCCCCGCGGGCTCAGTCGGGTGTGCTCAGTTCTGTCAGCCCCACGAGGCCCATGCTGCTCGGCTTCGTGGCCTCGCAGACAGCCAGACAGTCCAGGAGGATCTGGAGAAGGTCTGCAGCTCCCCGGGGAAGACAAGACAGGGAGGTCCTCAGTGGGTGGAAAGGAAACTAAACTAAAAGAAGCAGGGAGACTTGAAGTCAACTCAAGAGCATGCTCGTTCCGGATGGATGCTGAATAAGCACTCATGTGTTGGGATGATGTTATCTGAACCAAAGTTAAGATTTATCTGATGAGTCTGTGGAACCTTCTCTTTAAAGCACAAGGCTTCCATCGGAGTCCTCCATTCTGCAAGGTTATCTGCTAGCCTCTACTTTTTACTTTAGATACTTAGGAATCCCCATGTATTATATTGCATATTATATGTATTGCAATACTKAATATTGAGTATGGCTTTGTTTCCACAAATGCAGCATTTGTGATTTCACTAGATGTTGTAGCAATTATCCTAGCTTTTCCCCAACAGCAACAGTGTTAGTTTGTTAGTAGCAACTAGTTAGCCTTAAAAAAATCAGTTATCATGCTTTTAATAAAAGAGTGTTGAACTATTGCAGAGTGTCCAAAAATAGGAAGGAAGATGTGATGAAGTAAATTGTGGAAATAAGTAATTAAGTGTTTGTCATCACWTATTTACTGGATCGCGTGAAGTAAATGAAATATTCATTCCATTCCCTCCACAAATTCAGATTTAATTTGCACCTTACTGAGTGATCGTTAGTCAAACCAATTCATATTTTCACTACGTATTTTTATCTCGATGCYATAATAATTTTTCTACAAAGCGCCTTGCTGAAGTTATCTGGAATTTTATCAGTTGGGGCACGTGAGGACAAATTTCCTGCCTGTTATTTATAAAGAACCAAAGATCTACCGGTTCCTTGGCAACAACAAMAACAACAAAATGATCTGGCCTATCCTCTGCCCTGGGAAGCACCCAGTCTGCTCTGGACACGGGGTGAGCAGTAAGTGTTACACTCCATGGAGGGAAGACAGGGGAGGATAAATCTTAGGGTGAAAATACTCTGCAATTCCTGCTGCCCTGAATGTGACTCCATGGTTGCCCTCCCTATGTTAGTTTTATAGACCTGGCTTGGTGTGACGTGGAAGGCAGCAGGTTTCGGATGGGGTCTGGCTGGGGGGACATGAGGAAAGCTTCTTTCTCTCTCTGTGACCCCCGCAGCGGCACCTCTTGGTACCACGACCTGGGTGCCAGCCCATTTGTGAGGGGCGCTGCCGGATCAGCCTCCTGGGCATCGCTACGAGGCATCGTCCCCCCGCAAGGTGAGAAGGTTTGAGCGGCGGGCTAAGAGGAGATTCAAGCAGCTAAGAATAGAAGCAGCAGAAGCCCGCGGCGTGCTGAAGAGGCAGTGAGCCGTGCCAGCTAATAAAGGTCACTTCAGGTGGGGATGTGTATCAAATAAATTTCCTCTCCGGGATTTACATCTTTTCTCAGAGCTAGTGGTTTTTCTCAGAGCTATTGGAAAGAACCTTCAGTTCGGGATTTTACACTTTTGGGAAGATTTTCCTGAAGGTTAGTCCTGGAAAAAA